>JACXGI010013418.1:0-15504 GCA_016801175.1 Esox masquinongy | reverse complement strand
AGGCTGACGCCAGCCTACCCCAGCCCCTCACTGCCTGCCTCATCCCTGCGCCACCCCTCCTCACCTCCACTGTCTCTTCCCATCCCCTAGCCCTCCTAGGCCTCCCCAGGCCCGTGATTTCCTTCCGCTGTCCTCCTGCATCCATCTGATTGTTTTGTGAAAAGGGACCAGAGACACAGAGCTACCCAACATTCCCAACTGAGTGGAAAATTACTGGGGACAGACCCGGTGTGATATGACTGTTTTATTGTCCTCCATCCACAACACATTATGCAGTCTGTCTGGTTTTAAACCCTTTGTCAATTCCTCTCCCGTTACGGGTTGAGGGGGGCTGGTTAACACCCTCCAGCATCACAACTTAGTACCCCGACCACGTTTGGCAAGGTCCAAAACCATATGAACAGTGACAGTTCTCCTGGACTTGATATTTGACTACTTGTACAAATGTATGGAAGTTTGTTGAAGTACAGAGACAAAAAACACAGTTATTTTCACCGTCCAAATACTTCCCAGTATTTACTAATTCTGTGGCCTGATACGCTGGCTGTATTAGCTGTATGATAGCTTCTATATGAGAGGAGTGTATTGGAGGAGGGATGAAGGGTGGATGGAGGAGGGATGACAGCGGGATGGAGAATGGATGGACGGCTGGGTAGTCTGGGGGTGGTGGGGGGTGGTGGGGGGGGCTGGTTATCTAATGCACTGATATCCAAAACCGAGATGTGAAAATAACACGCTGTGTCAAGTATGTGTGTGTGTGTGCGCTTGTATGTGTTTAAGCGCGTGCATGTTGACCTGCACATATACACAGAAACACACATAGACACACACATAGCCACTCATCCGATTTGTTAAAGTTGCTTTGCTATATTTTTGTATGTACATACGGACTGTTATTGTATACATGTATATATTTTTATTCTTTGTTTTCTCCCCTTTTTATCAATTATTTTCAATGTTTTCTATTATATTGAGCATTTACCTTGAGTCACAGACCTGGAGGAGGACAAGTTCACTTACCATGTGCCTCTTTCATAATGTACCTCAACTTTACGATTTCCTCTATAATTCATTGCACGCGCACACACATTTTACAGCCCCAGTGTCCCAGGTGAATGGCCTCTCCTCCACAGTCCGTGTAGAGCGCCATCTCCCAGGTGGTCAGGTGTTGAGGGGAGGGCTCAGCGTAGAGGTACTGTGCTATACATGCATTTCTACAGAAGAACAATCAAGCAACTCTCTCTGGTGCTGTATGCAGGCTACATGTTAACCACTAAACTTCCCCATGTTGTATTAGTAAGTATTGCTTTGGTACAATTGGCATCTTGTATGTTGTATAAGAATTTAAGGAGAACATGAAATCTATCTAAATGAATATATTATATATATTAAATATACATTTCACACTTATTTTTTTCCGTTGCTGATATTACCGATGTGTCACAGATATTTATTTAATGGTTGCGATGAGAGAACAGTATTTATTTGACAGTGGATTTTGCAGGGATGATGATGACCCTTGTTTTAGGCTTTTTGGTTGGGTGTGGCGGCTGCAGCCCTCAAGGCTAAAGATAACCAATAAAAGGTGTTTCCAAATGTACTGTGTTTGGCTGCTTCTTCTCTGGTGTGTGTGTGTGTGTGTAGATTTGGGGGTCCATCGGGGGTCAGGTTCTACGAACAGAACATTAATCATATCCTGTTGGAGGGACTGATCAGGCCAATTTGCACTGCAGAAAATGTTTGTGTGTGAGTTAAACTAAACTTCAGAGTACTAGAGGTTCTCACAAGGACAATAAACCATCAGTGAGAACATCTGGATGCTCCTCACAAATAGAAAGTATATTTTATGTATAGGGGTTAGGATTAGAGTTAGAATTTGAGTTAATATATAGGGTAAGGGTCAGGGTTATAGTTAAGGAACATAGGGTTATGGTTGGTTAATTGGTAATGAATTATTGGTTTTCACAAATATAGTGATACCAATGGGTGTGTGAGTTTTTTTTTATAGTTTGAGTGTCTCCAGGGGGTAGATGCACTTTGGTTTGTGCTGAAGAGCCGTAAGGGTGGGTTTTCTAAAGTGAACGCATGGTAAGACAAGCACACATACTAAGTCACCACACATCTGTATTCACTCCTTTAAGAAGCCATTAGTGTGAGCTGGCCTTGATTATTTATTAATGGGGCCAACAGAGAAAAGTGTGGGAGTGAATAACCATGGACAAAGACCTGCTCCCACTGAACATTGTTACACCCTGGCCACACACACACACACACACACACTATAGTGCTCAGGTTACAGCTATACTGTTCCACACACTCTGCCCGTTCTCTCCATACTCAAATATGCTATTTATTTCTCAGTTTGATTTGTGTGTATTTCGATGGAGATAAATAATGTAGTGATATTTCCATTCAGAAGCTTTTACCTCTGTTTTCCATTTGTGTATTTCTACTGTATGAGATTGAGTCTACCAGATAGACAGTGATCAAGTAGACACTTCCTTTGCCTCACTACTGACTGTCCAGATCCGCCAAGAGAGATTTCACAATACAGCTGGCTAACAGCTGGAATAATCCATGAGAAACAAAAATGCACTACCTACTAATTCATATTGTATAACAGCATGTTGTAATTTGATAGAAATGGACTGCTGTGAAACACAGTGAAATACAGTGGTACACCGCAAGCCAGTGCAACACCAACTCCAATGTCTGATCCATGAGGTAGCATGAAATAAAAAATTGGTCTCCTTTTGTTCAGTCGGGTGGAACTGTTAAGAGAAGGATGTGGAGTGGGATGGATAACTCATTATTTGAATGTCAAAATAGACAATTACAGCAAGACACACAATTATCAAATAATACTGGTGTCACGGAATGATAATGTATACATTTAGGTGATATCCTTAATTCTCTCTCCAACCTGATAGTCTGAAACCCCAGTCCAGCTTCATCCTCTCCTCTGTCCTGCCAATAAGAAGAACAAGCTCAAGAGTAATGCTGCTTTCCTCCTTAACCTTTGACCTTTGTATTAAAGGGGTAGGCGTTTGAGGTCAGGGTGTTTCTCTCCTTGCCTGACCCCCTGGCCGAGCTGCCTTGTGCATCTCCTCTGTGGCCCTTGTTGTTACTATACAGACGCTGTCATAGATGCCTGGGGAGTCATTCTCAAAGCCCTAGAAGAACAAAAGCACCTGTCTGTCAAATCTCCATACAGCTGTCAGTCACAATGAATGCATTCCTAGAGCCCAAACAGAACATTCCCTTCCTCCGTCTGCAGAGAAAACCATACCAGTATGTATGTGTGGGTGTATTTATGTGTGTGTGTTTGTGTGCGTGAGTATGTTGGTTTGTCTGTGTAGTTAGCAGTTACTTAACAGGTACAGCTCTTCTATAGCTCTGCAACTATAGCTCTGTCTTAGTGTGTAGGTTTCTGCATTTTGTTAATCACATATACATTATAGCAGACGGACGTCATCAAGCCGCTCTGTGAACTGTTGACCAGAAATCGATAGCGACATTGTCAAACATTGCAACCAAGGACATTGGAATGAGTTTGATATTTGGGAGTGGACACATTAAGTATTTTTCGCAAAGTGTTCTTATTATTTGGGGGAGCAACTAACCTTCTAATATTGTCCCCTCTGTCCCTCCTGATCCTACACCCTTGATTGCAACATTACATTGGTTTCTTTTCACTCATCAGCGTTTACCATTTGCAAACAAGCATAACTATCATAACAAATTTAGATAAAATGACAGAAATTTTTATTTAAAGGTTGTGGTATTATTTGTACAGAGCTACTATATCACGTACAGTAGCCAACAGTCACTGGTCAAACATTAGCTAGTAATCTTTCTTGGGTTGGCTACAAACTCTGTGATGTCTGTTTTGTTAATTTTTTGTAAAATGTTAGGTTTACCTTGTTATTTTATCAACATTTTCTGTTTATCCGTGAAACTAACAAGGCAAAGGTGACTAATCTCTTATGTTGGCTTCTATTTGCGTTACTTACCATACTGTACACATGAACACACAGTGTATTCGGTAGACTGAGAAAATGACCAATGATCACGGTGAATGAAAAAGAGAGTCTTGGAGCTATCACTGTGATCCATGTAATCAAAACCATGTGATCCAGCAAGTCTACAACCAATTTAGCTGCTGTTGAGGCCCGTATCAAGGTTGCGCAGACAATAGAAGAGGCACGTACAGAGGCTACCAAGAAATAGAAGTCATGGCTAGAAGTCATGGCTGCCCTAGCTTAACCGTCTGTATTTCAACTAGCTGTGAACACTGCTTAGGAGCTTCTAAGTGACTTCAGTGATGTCAAGACAACCCCTACAGCGCAGTATTAAGTACATTGAGGACACTTTCTCTTATTCCATCAATCAGCTCTGTCAACCTGGGGAAATAGAAATCACAGATGCTGACACTATTTCCTCCGCTACAAATGCTAATACAAGCTGACAAGCCCTTTGCTTGATTTCTCTCCTCGCTGTCACCTCCAACTCGTCACTCAAATTGAAACCACCAATTGAAACCATGATCCCCTGATGTGAATCATTGGAGAACACCCCGTGCAACACACACAACACTCGACAGTGACAGAAAACAAACAGGGTATTATATATGCATAGTATATGACACATATATGAACATGTGACAGCCGGGCTCCAAATATTCAGGGAAAAAAACGTCCGGGCATGAAAGTGACTTTCCGTAATGCTACTAAAGGACAAGGCCTAATATTCTGTGAATTCTGTTGACTAAGTGACTTGGCACTGAGTCGTCAGAACATCAAAGAAAACGTTAGGTCAGTGCACATTGCCACCTTGTGCCTGTACTGACTATGTTTACAACATACATCCAGAACTTGACATTGATGGAAATAGGGAAGTGGTTGAGCAGGCATATTTGGAAGTCTGGAACTAGCTAATTCCTGGGCTGGTTCACCCAAGTGGAGTGGCTTCAGAAACACTGACTTTTATGCACAGGACACCAGGGCTGGATGACTGCAATCCCCGGCATGGAATCCACAGGATATGTGGATATGTTAATAGAATCCACAGGATTGATAAATTAATTGCATGGTGGTAGACTGAAGTAATTGTTTTTTATACAACACTGGTTTATTACTTGGATTTGTGTACTAGCCAGTACTAATTTTAAAAGATTTTATCTTGTCCATTCATAATTAAACTAAATATTATATAAATATTGTATCACTTAATATTTATCTCTCTTGTGTTTGTTTTGGTGAGGCCCGGGATCCCAAAGAACCTGTCGCATTTCTCCACCCTGTGAAATAAACTGGACCAAATGTTATTTGTCCACGTCCCCTGGGACAGGACAGCTCCAAGTCTGATGTTTGAGGAATAAATGTGAACTCTGTAATCTGTTCTAAAGCCACCCTAGCACAGTTCCCTCTTCACTACTTCATCTACTTCCTACTCTTTGGCCCATTCCAGTTCTACAGATTACCCCTTTTTGGTACGGCCTCAGTGAACAGGTCGCTGCTGCGTTACCAGGGACATATCTAGGATAGTGTCTTGTGATGCTTGGAAAGTCTGGGTCCCTCTCCTCTGTGATCGGTTCTGTCCACTGCAGTTGGAGTAGCATATATACTCTGCCTCACTTAACCAACAAGTTTCAGGATTCACAGCCAGCTACTGACATTATTGATGTAGGCCACTGCATAGATCTGGTGAAGGGGTCTCTATAAGGTTTCTATAAACTGCTGAAATGTGGCTGTGACTCAATTTTCTGCTGGTCCATCTGCTTGTATGCCCTCTGTTGTACCGCTTTTCCATATTACTTGTTTGTGTGTTGGTGGACAATGGGTGATTCTGCTCCCTTTCTAATCTGGGTCACATGTTTGATTAGTGGTATTGGCAGGGCTATGTGTCCCATGTCATCTTTGCCATTTCTAGTATGCCCAAATTAAATTCCATAGAGCAATTCAATGGGCGAACCCCCATCAACACCTGGAGCACCTTGCATAACAAAAATTAGATTGCAAGGTAAAATGTCTCTGTTCACACCATTAGGGTCTATCACCCACCATAAAATAGTTTTTACACTCACAAAGGCCATTTGGTTTGATGGAAGCCAGTTAAAATTTGTTTGAACTTGTAGAGTACACAGATTTTTTATTAGACGGGTTCGTTAGAATGGTCCCTGGCAGCCTGAGAAGGATCAGCTCCTTTGCTATAACCTTTGTAGACATGATCTTTAGTGGGATGGCTTCTGGGAAATGAGTGGCAGTAGTCTATAATGACCAGGATGTATTTATGTCCTCTGGCAGATTTTGGCAACAGAACCACCAAGTCCTTGGCGATTCTTTCTTAGTTGTCTCAGTGATGCAGTGGTACCATGGGGTTTTTCCATGTTGGGGGCATTTTTCTTCTGCACAGTTCAGTTTTTTAAGCTGCATCTGGACCATGTTGCTACATCTGTATTGGGGACCACCCGAAGACCAACAGGACTGATTTTCTTTTGGAACCTGGTCTACCTGCATAGATTTAGTTCTGAAAGCTGAAACATTAGAGCAAAAAACTCTAAAATTTAAATGTATTCATGCCTCCTGCATTTTCTTTCCTACAATCACCTCCATTGCAATACAGAGTATTTATGTTGACTCAAACTGTGTGGTGCTGTCTGGTGTCACCATGGATGCAGAGAACTGATAATGACTCTGGGGAACTTTAGCTTGTTCACCAATCTGCTTGAATCCACAGAACTTTGGGGGCAGTGTCACACCTGTAATTGGTAACATATATTGTCACAAGGGGCTACAACTTTCAAACTGGCAACTTTGCTGCATGAAGAAACCAAAAAGTTAGAGGACCTGTTTGATGGGACTTTGGAATTTGAACAATGCAATCACCGAAAGACCACTTAGAAAAAGTTCATCCTGGTCACTTGCTGATAGTGCTCCCACTTGGTTCTCTGGTCAGGCTGGGCACTAGCTGTTTACATTTATAATTAGTTATCATATGAAGTCCCTGCCAGATGTTTGACCCATTGAGTTAAGGCTTTTGTTTGCCCTTATTAAGAATTTTTTGCTTCTCAAAGGTTAAAGGGAGGTCTATTAATGCTGACCCTTATTAATAAACTACTTTTAAACTATATAAAGTGTAAACCTAGTTTATTTTAGTTTTAAACTTGTACAGGGAATGTGGTTAAATACAGTTACCCTCAAAACCTCAATCCCAGCCCCACCACCCATGCTCTGTCATGCTGCTCAAAGCTTTCACAGCAAGCTCCTGAACCTTGCGTCCTGGGCATTTGTGTGTGTTAATCAGCTACAGGGCTGCAGTTGAGGGGTAGGAGCTGTTGACAGGTGGAGGTGTCATGGAGGGGCAGGCGCCAGAGAGGACCCAGAGGGGCAAGAAAGGGTACATTGGGGCCGTCCCGAGAAGCGCCTGACCATGTGCTGCTCGACAAAAAACAGAAAGGAGAAAGAGAGAAGAGGGAGGAAGGAGAGGGGTGATAGAGAGGAAAGAGGAGGAGAGGCTGAAGAGAGTGGAGAGACAGAAATTACAGGGGGAGTAGAAGGGGAGAGAGGAGAGAATGAACAAAGACAGAAGATAGAGAGGAGTCAACAAAGCATTTAACCCGAACTGCTCCTAGGTTGTTGTTGTAATTAAGAATGTTTTCTCAGTCACCTTACCTGGGAAATTATGGGTATAAAAAAACAAGAGGGAAAGTATAATAGTAGACCACTATAGTAGCATTACCAAGTGTGAAAACCAGCTCTTTCCGTTTACATATTTTTTCTGGGCTTATTTTTAAATCACGACTGTTCCTCCATAGCATCTCTGACAAGTGCTTTGGGCACAGGAGTCACCAGATATACTGGATATTTTCTTTTTACTTTGGGTAGGTGAAATGGGCCAAAAGTGTACTGGGACCAATGGCTAAACCGACCCCTTTAACACAACACCACCATTTGCCTGGATACCAAGGGAATCAGACAGGACAAGCTTTGAAGACTCTTATTTCTCTCCCTTTGTGTGTTTGTGATTTGTTTGTGAGGGAGAAGAGGCTTCTCTGCTGTGGCTGGTGGTTGCTCTGTGTGGAATGTGTGTCAGGGAGGGAGGGAAGCAGGGAGGGGTGGTAAACAGCCGAGAGGTCGCTGCACATCTGCGGATCCCTCCCCCTCTCATGTGTGTGTGTGTATGTGTGCATGTGTGTGTATGTGGGGAATGGGGAATTTCCTACCTCCTTCACTCTCTCCTTGCCGCCTTCTTTGCATCCTTCCTTACCTTCCTCGCTCACCACTGTCAAACAACCGGAGCGATACTCTAGAGCACTTAATATTTTCATTCAGAACTTGCTGTAATCAGGAGTAAAAACAACAACTATAGACAACTTAGCTTCCCTCACTCCTCCAGAGATGTTAATGCACGTGTCAAAAGTCAGGCTGACATTTTAAAGATACAAAACCCGTGTAGAACATAAATATCTGCAGCAATGAGGTTTCAGTGTAAAATGCTTAAAAATATAATTATTATAATGATAAATAATGATAGTAATTGTTAAATAATTGGGAATTTTGTTGAATAGAGAGAGGGAAAGGAGAAAGTTGGAGCTGTTGAGAAGTAGATGTGTTTTTTTTGAAAGAGGAGACAGAGAGGAAGAGGGAAGACACTGTATGTGCGTGTATGCATGCGTGCGTGTGTGAGTGCAGACAGCTGGAAAAGGAGATGATGGGAATGGTATCTCAGAGGTCAGGGGTTAGCAGAGAGGTTTAACACACTTCCTGCTGCTGCTGCCTGGATGAAAACACTCCTCTCCTCCTTTCCTCTCTCTGGAATTCATCCACTGCTAACAACTACTTTAGTCAACTACTTTCCTCTGCCATTTCCCAACTATCTCTGTCCCTGTCTCTTTCTGCTTTACCATTCACAACACTCTTCATTCTACCCTCAACCAAGCCGTTTCTGCTCAATTTCTCACCAAGCCATTACAGTTCTATCCCTGACCCAGCCATTATGGTTCTATTCCTCCATTTCAGTTCTATCCCTCACCAAACCATTACTGTTCTATTCTTCCATTTCAGTTTTATCCCTCACCAAACCATTACTGTTCTATTCTTCCATTTCAGTTCTGTCCCTCACCAAACTATTTCTGTTCTATCACTCACCCAGTCTTTTCTGTTCTATTGCTCACCCAGTCATTTCTGTTCTATCACTCACCCAGTCATTTCTGTTCTATCGCTCACCCAGTCATTTCTGTTCTATTGCTCACCCCGTCATTTCTGTTCTATTGCTCACCCCGTCATTTCTGTTCTATTGCTCACCCAGTCATTTCTATTTTATCGCTCACCCATCCTTTTCAGTTCTTTTCCCTCATCAAGCCATTTTTTTCTGTCCATCCATTTCTGTTCTTTCGCTCACAAGCCTTTTTGTTCTATCCACCCAGTTACATTCTGTCACTCAACATGCCACATCTGTCCAATACTTCACCAAACCATTTCTATTCTATCTGTTCCTGCACTTTTAAGTACAGCACTCGCCCACCCTGTCACTCTCTCTCTCTCTGTTCATAATGCTCTAGTACCTCTCTCTGTGCCCTCAGCCAATCAATAAGCAGCATCGGGGTGCATCCTGGCCTGTCTATAGATCTGTCCTGTCGATCCATGCAGCCTGGCCCGGCAGGCTTCTCCACAGCGGAATCGCTACAGGGAGCGCACAGTGAACCCGGCTCCAGTCCCACAGTGTATTGAGTGGGTGCCATAGTGAAATGTTACTGGGACTACTGTATATTGGTTGATGCTGTACTGAAATGCTTCATGGTAAGTTGCCCCAGCGCCACACTCATGTCATGTCAGTCTATCTCAGTAGTGAGTGTATTGAGCGTGTGCCACCGTGGGCTGTTCAGAGAGACACGTGAGTCAGGCAGAGAGGCCACACAGCCACGCGGATGATATCCTGTGGCTCGTATCTGGGATTCACTGGAACAGGATGTAAATCCTGACTGCTGAAGGGTGCGTGAGTGTGTGTATGCCTCTTTTTCAGTGAGAGGAAGTGTTTGTGTGTGTGTCATTGTAGTCCTCGCAGATGTTCTTGATTGTGGCTCTGCATTATCCTCCATAACGTTGACAACCCCATACCCCCACCCCGAACCCCTCTGGTTGGGGCCTGTGGAGGGCTGAGTTGGCCTGGGGGATACGGAGCAGACCTGCGTTTACCAAATATTTGTTTTGGTTGACATACTTTATCTGCATTTGATTGAGGTTGTCGGATGCAAGAGAACCAAACCAGAACATCCAAACTTCCCTATCTGCCAGCAGGCAGGCTCACTCCATCAACCAACCTAAATAGAAAGAAGACAACTTGTAAATGAACCCTGGTGTGACAGAACTGGGAGATGTAGGAGGAAAGCTAGCAGGGGTGGGATGATTCTCACAGTGATGGAGCTGATCTGAGGTCGGGTCCTCTGAGGGTTCCCGCATTTCCCAACCAGTTTGTTTTTGCTTAAGTGCTTGGCCTGCTGCCATCTCCCTGGGTCCTGGGCCCTGTCTGGAACTGGGTCTGTATCTGGATGCCGCACCCCAGACATTATAAGAGACCCAGATGTTCATGTTGTTCACTTGAACAGTGTTCTGTTCCTCCATGGCTAGTCTGTATTCAGCTCCGCTATGCACTGTGAAGGCATTCTCTGGATGCGCTGGTGATGTAAAAATACAATTGGACTAGAAAATAAATATTAAAGACATTCACGGATATATTTAATCAGTCACAGGCTATACGCTGCTCCTAAATCCTCCATCATTGTTCCAGTCCCGAAAAAACTGGTGTCCTGCCTGAACAACTACACAGCTGTAGCACTCACCTGAGTCATGATGAACATGTTTGAGTGTTTTGATCTCAGACGCCTCCCTTGGCTTAGTAGGGTTTGCCTACAGAGCCAACAGGTCTTTTTCTCTGTGTTGGCACTTTACCCCTATGGTGCTGCAAGGATGTATACTGTCACAACTTCTTTACTCACTCTACACCAACAACAGCATGTCCCACAATGCCTCTTTCAAATTTTGTAGATGACGCCACTATGGTCAGTCTCATCACCAATGGCAATGAACCCACGTCCTGTGTTGAGGTAAATTTGCTGATGGCCTGGTGCAATGAAACTGACCTGAAACTTAACACAGACACAACTGGGAGGGTGGTTGTTGACTTTTGGAAACACCCCCTCCCCAGTTTTTCTGCAGTCAGCATCTGTAGAAAGATGCTGACTGCAGAAAAAAGGAAGATGGTTGCCAACTTCCTTCTACCGAGGTACAACATCATCGCAAAGCTCTCCCACCTCAGTGGCCCCCGTTTCCAAAAACGGCAGGCAGAATCACAGGCAGGCAACACAGGCCAAACATGACCAGAATATCCCACCATCTGAATAACTTATTTTCCCGTGCTGTGGCCCTCAGCAACTGGCCATCTGTCCCATAGACTATGCTTACCACATCAAGACACCCCCAAGCAACTGCTAAAACATCGGAGCGCTACTCAGTTTCAATGAAGTGTAGTGAAGTGGGCGGGGGGAATAATTGGTGATGGGAGCACAGAAAGTAAAGAAATTGGTCAGATACTTTTGGAAAGATGGGAAACCACAATGCAAGTCTTTATTTAATAACAGCGTGACGCAATATGACAATCTGAACGTGATTCCTCGACAGCTGGTGGAAGCGTTAATGGTCAGGAGTTTTCCCATTTTCCAATTCATCGTGGTGATAAGGACATAATGTATGAACTTACTATTTATAAAGAGATATTCTCCAAAAATAAGATGAGTCCGAAGACAATTAATTTCCTGCCAATAACTGTCTTATTTTCTAAATTATATGATATATAATTGACATCAAGAGACTAGACCTATTTTCCAATTATCATATGTACATCAAAACAATTTGATGTACTTTCTAATATTAACGGTTTTATTAATAGTAAAATGAAAGCATCAGTTCAGGTCAGGTATATTAATTTATTGCATAGATTGGATGAACATATAGCAACAATTATCAATTTAATAACTAGAGCTTTCTTCATACAACCATGTTAAGACTTAAATGCTGCAAAATCCTCCTGGCACACCCACAAGTGAGCAACTCCAGGCGATGCTGACGTGGCAATCTGGGTTTTCACTTGTAATGTAAATGCAGCCTTCTGCTTGGATAAGAGAACGGTCTTGTTCTGAGGTGCGAGGCAAATTTATTATTTTTATCCTGATGTTGTTCACACAAATGTTATAAAGAATGCATAATTGCCTCATCATTTTGTTTATTTTCATGTTAGATTCACAGGCAAACGGCATATCCTAAGGAGTGTAACACATTGTTATTTCATTATGAAGTCCATTAGGCATATATATTCGATGGAAAAGGAAAAAGCAAGTCATGTCATCTGACATTTTACGTTGGTTAGTGCTCTCCACTCTTTACAGTCTACATTTTTATCTTTTATTAGGTAATATCTTTAGATGACGTTTTGAACATAGGCTATTTCAAATAGGGAATAGGTCATTTAAAATGTTGCCCTATTGTTGGTCACTGCACCTCACGGTTGTGTAACATTTGACAATGAAAAAAAATAGGCGATTGTATCATCTCCTGTCCTAGTTATTAGTAATTCACTGGTGTAATAGGGTCCATACGCAATATCTCCACTTGATTTCAATTGGCATTGCATGTACTTCTTAATCACCACGGGCTTATGACAGTATATTAGTGGAGCTACAGGGATTGGACAAAAGAACGGAAACACCTAACAATATATTAATATCAAGGACCTAATAAAGAGTAGGGCCACCCTTTGCCTTCAATCAGCTTCATTTCTTTTTGGAATGCTGTCATACAAGTCCTGAACTGTATAGTGTGCTATTGCACAATTCTTCAAAAAGAAAAGCCTCCAGTTCTTTGAAGAATGAAGGAGGTGGAAATTTACTCTACGCACCAGAACATCCCATAAAGGTTGAATTATTTTCAGATCTGGTGATTGGAGAGGCTGTGTAAGGCATTTGACGTCATTCTGGTGTTCATAAAGCCATTCTTTAATTTATTTAGCTGTGTCCCTGGTTCACACTTTAAGCCTGATTTACTTTACAACGTATTTCATTGCATGAATGAGACAAATGTTGTAATCTTGTTCTGCTACTGGTCAGAAGAGTAGACAGTTGCAATGTTCCATGGAGGTTGCAGGACAGAGGCACAGAGGTGATGGAACAAACTATACTTCAATAAACAAAGACTTGGCATAGACGAACAATACAGACTGACCTTACGTTAAACAGCTAACAGCAAATAGTGACAGACAAGAAACACTAGGGCAGGATGATAGGGATTTAACGAGGGGTCGAACAAGGCACAGGTGACAGGACTAAACTAAACAGGTGAAACCACTAAACACAAGGACTCCAAACTGAACATAAAGACACACAGAACATAGAAACGTAATGACTTATGTCATTACATAATTGGCACAGGGCGTGCCTGGGCTGTTACAGTATCCCCCCCAAGGTGCAGCTCCAGCTGCAAGACAAGAGAAGGGGGGGGTGTCACCAAGGCGAAGGCTCTGCCTCGGGATGGGAACGGGAGCGGGTGGAGGCTCCGCCTTGGGAAGGGAACTGGGAACGGGAGCAAGTGGAGGCTCCGCCTTGGGCCTGGGACTTGGGGCAGGACCAGGAATGGGATCCGGAGCTGGTGGCGGAGGAGGTTCAGGAGCCGATGGGGGATCAGGAGCTGGAGTAGACGGCAAAGGATCAGGAGGCTCAGGAACAGGAGGAGGGTAAGTGTCAGGAACAGGGTAAGGGGCAGGAGAAGGGGGGAGAAGGCGACCCCCGCCTCGGGACCAGGAGGAGAAGGGGCAGCAGCAGGAGGAGGCGCCTGCCCCGCCTCGGGATCGAGACTGCTTCAAGTTGAGATGACAAATTACATTTCGAATCACACAGAGGGTATGCCTAGGAGATGGCAAACAGGCATAAATTGAGTATGGTGTCAACGAGAGGTTTTTTATTTTTTCATTTCACGTTTTTTTTGACACACGGTGCATTTCATGGAATTTATAAACTTGTAATTAGGGCTTCAGCAGTTCACTGGTGAAACCCTATTGTGTTTTTCCATAATTCTTCTTCTTCTGGTAAAAAGGGTCCTTTTTGCAAAATCCTGTGAGTTAAAATAGTGCAAAGGTGTCCAAATTTATATGGTAGTAAAGGGCCAAGGGCCACAACTTCTGGTGCAGTGGCATACAAATCAGCTTCATGGTGGCTCTGACACAAGCCTGCAAAGTGGCACTTTTTGAAAGCTTAGCACACCCACCCCATTTGACCTAGAGTCATGAAAATTGGTAATGGGACCCACAAACTCAGAAATGGTGGATTTTGTCCCGCCACTTTCGATTTTTTGAAAAACACTTAAAATCAACCATGGCAGCAAATGACCGATCTTCACACACTTTGATATTTAGCATCTATAGACCAACGTCTTCAAAAGTATATCAGCCAAGCCAGTAGATCAAAAAAATTGCTGCTATTGACCAGCAAACATGTGCAGGGGTGTGGTATTGTGCATTTATGCACACATCTCCTACAAGGACAATGGTATAACAATTCTACTTGGTACATATGTTGATAATGATAACACAAAAATGACTGCGAGATATTTTTTTCCAATCACACGGGGGTTCTGTTGAGGTTTTCCACATTGAGAAGCCCCTGACTGCAGGGTGCAGTTCGGAGCCGGGCTCAATGTGGGTGGAGTCAAACGCGTTTAACCCGGCCCCTTCCCGTCTCCTTCAAGGACGCTCAAGCTGAGGTTCACGGAGGTATCAACGTCAGCGAAAGCGAATCTTAATCAAACCTATCCTACACAGACACAAATATAAACCTTTTTGCTTAAGCTATCATGAAGTTTACTCAAGAATTTAATAAAGAAACTGATAAAACCCATTGGTGCAAAATAAAGGTAACTTACAGAAATGAGGAGAACCAAGAACATACAGGAGAGGGAGTGTGGTGATGTAGTAGCCACAACTAATAAATCATTATGAAAAACGTGCACATGCTATCAGAAAGGAATGAAGTGGGTAGCTACATTGTAGCTAAGGATTAAAATGCGTAGTTAATTTTAATTTTTATGTTTCATGCCTGAAGGTACTAGTCTGACTTTTACAGTAAGTTTCCGTTTTGATATGTTCACTTATGTTAAAGGACTATAGAATATATATATATATATATATATATATATATATATATATATATATAGACACACAGTGGATATAAAAAGTCTACACACCCCTGTGAAAATGCCATATTTTTGTGATGTAAAAGAATGAGACAAAGATAAATCATGTCAGAACTTTTTCCACTTTTAATGTGACCTATAATGTGAACAATTAAATTGAAAAACAAACTGAAATCTTCGAGGGGGAAAAATGAAAAATAAAAACCTTACAATAACCTGGTTGCATAAGTGTGCACACCCTCTTATAACTGGGGATGTGGCTGTGTTC
>JACXGI010013417.1:0-20868 GCA_016801175.1 Esox masquinongy | reverse complement strand
TTAAAGACCTGTGTTTTTAGCCCGTCCTTTAAGTCACTGTCACATGCTGAGTTTGAAGACAAGGGGCTGATGGACTGTGGTTTCCTGTCAGGTGAGACATGGTGGAACCCGGAGAAGCTGGACACCAACGCCTGCTGTTACCTGCGTCTGCTGTGCCGCCTGTTTGACGTCATCATCACTGGGTCCGGCCAGGGGCCCACGGCAGTCAGCTTCAGGGGCCTGATGAAGCTGCTCTTCCAGGTGCTGAAACATGACACGATACAGCGGATCTCAGCGCACTGACGGGTGCTTCACATCCGCTGATTGGAGCATAGTACCACTCGTGTCAATAGTGCTGTCCTCTTGGGGGGACTGGAGTATATCCATCGTTTACTAATAGACTTTAGTGTCGGTGGACGTAGGCAGAACCAACCTCCTGTTCACCTGCTTCACATTGTCTGAATAATTCCATTGGTCCGCTCCCATTTGTCCCAGGTCCATTTAAGTGATCCCCGGGAGCTCTTCAACTTCCTGTGTCTGCTGTGGGGCTATGGCAGTAACCTAGGAGACCAGCTGGATTGTAAGGTCAATGCCGTCCTTCAGACTCAGGCCCTCTACGTGGGCGGAGCCCTCCTCGGCGCCCAGCCAGGGACGTCCCTCACACTGCTGGCGGCAGGCCAATCACCAGGTAGTCTAATTGCTTTAACCTGGATTCAGCCGGTTGTTATTTTATGTTTTATGAAAACAAACATCTTTATCAGTTGTCTGGGACTGTGCCTATGTTATTTTGATGCTTTAGACTTATTGCTTGTGGCTGTGAAATAACTAACATACAATTAACTGTGTGTTAATGGTATGTTTGTAACACAGTTATAACTGTGTGTTAATGGTATATTAGTAACACAGTTATAACTGTGTCTTCCCTTCATAGTGGTGCTCTCCCTGCTGGCCTGTCTGAGCTCCCCGGTCCGTGAGGTGAGGAGGGCAGCCACATCCACCCTACAGATCCTGGCCCAGGTGGACAGCTCTCCCTTCCACTCCATCATCCACAGGCTGCTGAGGACCACAGAGGAGCTCATTTCCGACCCCACTTACCTCAGCCAGGTGAGCAAAGTAGACACCAACCCCACACATTTCAGTGTATACCTGCCTTTTAGCAAACGCTTTTATTCTCTTAGTCTTGTGTTATTTTGTTACGTTTGGTCCTGGGTATCAAGCGCACTAAGGAGCCACACTCATATTCTGTTTATTTTCAGTGTTTTTATATATTCTCTTTGCAAATGTGTGTTTCTGTAGGCCCTGGGGAAGCTCTATGAAGAGGCTGTGACAGGAACAGGGAAAGGCAAGGCTAAGGACCGGAATCTGCTAGCAGGCTTTGAGGAGCTGCTACTGGGCGTCCAGGCGGCCAACTGCCCTGCCTACACCGCCAAGACCATACTGAGGGCCCTGGATGAGGTCAATGGAGAGGTGAGTGGACAGAGAATGACCACAGAAATGTATAAGGGCCTTGCTAGAACATATTTCTGTGTGTGTGCGTCATGAATAACCTGGATGCCTCATTGTATGACATTGCTTCATATGATGGCTCCAATCTGGGCTTTAAGGTTAATGGCATTTCTGTTAATATTTGTTTCTTGTTTCCTCCTCTCAGTTGGTGCTGGCTGTCCTCATGCCTGTCATAGAGCGACTTCTGGAGCAGAGGGGACCAGAGAAGCCCACCATCTTGAAGGACGAAGACCTGCTCATGCAGCTACTCCTGGGGAAGTACAACGAGCAGGCAGCCCCCCTCCTGGTTAAGAACCAGGCCTGCCTGGAGCTCTTCATCAGGGCCCTGGGCACGGTGTCGAAGCCCCACCCTGACACCCCCTGCCTTCAGATCATCGCCCTGGAACAGGTACGCTGCACTGGCAGCAAGGCTGATGGAAGTCCACGCAATGTGTGGGGTTATTCAATAGTCTGTGTGCTACTCATGTCCGTGCCTTCAAATCAAACCGTAGCCCCGTTGCCTTGGTCGTGTTCAATTGGCGCGCAAAATGAACTCCTGCAATGACGACAACCTCTTGGAAAACGAAGGCCATCTCCTATTTGCTCCCACTGAACGTGAGCATGTTGTTCATTCTCAGATCACCAAAGCATTCTACTCAGCCCTGGATGATGAGAAGACACAGCAGAGGCTGCTGGGAGTGATGTTTGACCTGCTGGTGGAGAGCAGGAGTCCCAGCTGTGCCCAGACCATCAGCAGTGTCTTCAAACGGGTGAGGAGGAACATTCAGCACTGCGTCATCATTCACTACCAACACCAGGGTTGCTAATGCTATCCTCTACCACTGCCAACACCAGGGATGCTAACGCTATCCTCTACCACTACCACCACCGGGAATGCTAACGCTATCTTCTACCACTACCAACACCAGGGATGCTAATGCTATCCTCTACCACTGCCAACACCAGGGGTGCTAATGCTATCCTCTACCACTGCCAACACCAGGGATGCTAATGCTATCCACTACCAACACCAGGAATGCTAATTCTATCCCCTCGCTGTAGATTGCTGTGGATGCAGAACTAGTGGCTAACGAGATCGCCCTAGCGGAGAAGCCCAAAGTCACCGTCTCGGTGCAGCAGACCCGCAGGAGCAAGCAGAGGTGAGGAACAATACCATGGCTGTGTACAGGGTGTACTAGGAGGTGACATGCCTGACAAACGCGGCCATTTAGGTTTCTGTACATAAAGGTTGTGTTGGCAGCATATATAAAATAAACATTGATGCCTGTAATAGTACTAATAGTACTGCTTTTTAAATGAAAAGATACTGAAGGCCAAATCTGTGGAAATTCAACAATGTAAAATTATTTTTTTAACATCCCAAGCTACTGTACCAATAACCTCAGACAACCTGTGATGGAATTTCACCACAGTGGTTTTTTTTTGTTGTTACTTCGTTTAGGAAAGCCCATGATGCTGCTCAGGACAGGCCAGCAGAGGGCACAGTGTCCTGGCAGAGGGCAACCCTAATTCTGGAGCTGCTTCAGCACAAGAAGAAACTGAAGAGGCCTCAGATGCTGGTGCCGGCTCTCTTCAGTCTGCTCTCCAGGTATAACCGGCACACTTTTATTTGACCAGAGGTTGTGATTAGGTCAGTGTGACATCATCTACTCTAGCATAGTATCTATTTGCATTTCTGGTTAGACGCAAACTGCATGTCGTTGTACTGTACTTGTACTTGTTCAATGACAATAAAGTTGAATCTTAGTCTTAATCTAATCTACTCTAGCATAGTGTTTAGTAGTATGCCTGACAAACACCTGACTCCACTATTGTATTCTGAAATAGACATTAAGACGTAGAGACCAAGCTTTGTCCTTATCCGGCCTCTCAGGTCTCTAGAAACGTCCTCCGTGGAGCAGAGCAACCTGGAGTATACCAAGCAGCTCATCCTCAGCTGTCTGTTGAATGTCTGTCAGAAGGTCTCCCCCGACGGAGGACCTGTCAGTCAGGGTGAGGAGACAGGCAGCCTCTTTGAGACTAGGACCAACTGCCATGGCTTTTCTAAAGTGTTGTGATTTCTGTGGGTGAGAAGTGTGCGTGTGTGTCTCCTCTGTACGCAGACGTGCTGGATGAGGACAAGTTTAACGTGGAGCTTGTGGTCCAGTGTGTGAGGGTGTCCGATATGCCGCAGACTCACCATCAGGCCCTGCTCCTCCTGGGAAGCCTGGCCGGCATCTTCCCTGTGAGTACGGCGCACAAACGTTTCCTCATCCATCACAGATATCTCAACTGTCACTCAACCTTCAGAAACCCATTTGTACTCCCAGTTATTTTCCAATGACCTTTGTCCTGACCCATGATCCTTTGCCAGGAGAAAGTCTTGCACAACATCATGCCCATCTTCACCTTCATGGGTGCCAACATCATGCGTCTGGATGACAGCTACAGCTTCCAGGTCATTAACAAGACAGTCCAGACGGTGATTCCTGCCCTCATCAAGGTGAGTCAAACCGCTAGCCATGACTGATGGACAACATCATTGATGTGAGAAATGTCATTTATTCAGATCTGCGCTGCGTGAACTCAGTTGTTTAGTAAATGTTTGTGAAATGTAACATGCATTCTCATAAACCCCCTAGTTGCTAATGTTAGCCTCTGGGACAAGGAAGGATGCTACATCAAACTAGAGATCCAAAGCTGGGCTCATGTGTCATTGGCTCTTGGTTATTTCAGCTCTAGGACATTTCTGAATGTCGGTGTGCGACCGGCACGCTTGTTTGTTGCAGTGGCAGAGTTTCTCTTCCACTCTCCACTTTCTTTGTAAAAGAAAAGATGAGTTTTCATTCGCTTGTCTCTAGGCTAGTGAGAGGGATGACAGCGACGAGTCAGCCACGCACATGGAGGCTGTGGTGACACGCATCATCCTCGTGTTCACCGACGCGCTGCCCCACGTGCCCGAGCACCGCCGCCTGCCCATCCTGTCTCAGCTGATGGCCACCCTGGGTCCGGCCCGCTTCCTCTGGGTCCTACTGCTGCTCCTGTTCAAGCAGCACGCCAACCAGACCACCGCCACTGACAAGGTAGGCTAAGAGAAGCCCGGTTGAAATAAAGAAAACAAATAAATTAAACATTGCTTAAAAGTTGTACGTATATAGGGTTTAGAGTAGGACTATGACCTCTTGAAAAGTGTTTCTGTAATAGATTTTCTATTACATTTTTAACGGATCTTTCAGGGCAATGAGGCCCTTTATCTGCATCTCTAGTCTCAGTTGAACTTATACAGTCCCCTCCAAAAGTATTGGAACGGCAAGGCAAATTCCTTTGTTTTTGTTGTTCGCCGAAGACATTTGGGTTTAAGATCAAAAGATGAGTATGAGACAAGAGTTCAGAATTTTAGCTTTTATTTCCTGGTATTCACATCTAGATGTGTTAAACAACTTAGGACATATCACCGTTTGTATTAGACCACAGCATTTTTAGGTGAGCAAAAGTAAAGGAACAAATAATCTTAAAGTAAATAACATTTAATATTTGGTGGCATAACCCTTGCTTGCAATAACTGCCTCAAGCCTGCGACCCATCGACATCACCAAACTGTTGCATTCTTCATTTGTGATGCTATTCCAGGCTTTTACCGCAGCTTCTTTCAGTTCTTGTTTGTTTCGGGCGGTTTCTCCCTTCAGTCTCCTCTTAAGGAGGTGAAATGCATGCTCTATTGGGTTAAGGTCAGGTGATTGACTTGGCCAGTCTAAAACCTTCCACTTTTTTCCACTGATGAAGTCCTTTGTTTTGTTGGCAGTGTGCTTTGGGTCATTGTCCTGCTGCATGATAAACGTCCTCCCGATTAGTTTCAATGCATTTCTCCGTAAATTGGCAGACAAAATGTTTCTGTACACTTCTGAATTCATTCTGCTGCCACCATCATCAGTTACATCATCAATAATTATTAATGAGCCTGTTCCAGAAGCTGTCATGTATGCCTAAGCCATGCCATTACCTCCACCATGCTTCACAGATGAGCTTGTATGCTTCGGATCATAAGTAGTTCCTTTCTTTCTCCACACTTTGGCCTTTCCATCACTTTGGTAGAGATTAATCTTGGTCTCATCAGTCCATAAGATTGTGTTCCAGAACCTTTGCGGCTCATCTCTGTACTTCTTTGCAAATTTCAATCTGGCCTTCCGATTCTTACTGCTGATGAGTGGTTTGCATCTTGTGGTGTGGCCTCTGTATTTCTGCTCTCTGAGTCTTCTTCGAACAGTGGATTGTGATACCTTCACCCCTGCACTGTGGAGGTCGTTGGTGATGTCACTTACTGATGTTTTGAGGGTTTTCTACACAGCTCTCACAATATTTCTGTCATCAACTACTGTTGTTTTCCTTGGCCGACCTGTTCGACATCTGTTGCTCAGTACACCAGTAGTTTCTTTTTCAGGACATTGCAAATTGTTGTGCTTGCTATGTCCAATATTTGTCCAATGGCTCTGGTCGATTTTCCTTCTTTTCTCAGCTTGACAATGGCTTGCTTTTCTCCCATAGACAGCTCTCTGGTCTTCATGTTGGTTTATCCTCTTTAACAAGAAATGCAGTCTTTATAGGTTTAAACCAAGGATGAAAACTTAGACTAGTCATGCAGAGCTATTTAATGTTTGAACAATCTACCTAAAAGGCAACACCTGGGCAACAAGAAACATCTGTCAGTCGCATGTTACAATAGTTTTGCTCACTTGAAAAATGGGTGGGTTCAAACAAAGGCTGATATGTCCTGAGTTGTTTAACACATCTAGATGTGAATACCAGGAAATGAAAGTTGAAATTCTGAACTCTTATCTCATACTGATCTTTTGATCTTAAACCCAAATGTCTTCAGTGAACAACAAAAACAAAGGAACTTGCCTTACCGTTCTAATACTTTTGGAGGGGACTTCTTGCCAGTTTTAGTTGACCCATTCGGAGTCTAAGGGTGTAAGAGTTACATTCACGATTCTAACATGTTGCACCCTTTTCATGAAAAGTCCCATTACACATCAGTGTTAAATAATCTGTATTTAAATCTATTCTGGATTGTATGAAGGTTTATCCCTTTCGAACCTATTCAGTGAATGATAAAAAGACCCAATATCTGTCATTTCACTTTGTCTTTTTTGACATTATTGTACAGTCAATACAATGTCGTTGATCCGGATTTTTCTCCCGTCACAACAATTTAATCGTTTTCAGTTGGTGACATCCCTGATCAGTTTCCTTCCTCTCCTGCAGCTCATTTGAGAAACACACTGTATATTTGTCTCAGGGTGGTTTAGTACATAATCCGCAGCCTTAATTATTAACTTGACCAGGCTTTAAGATATTTTAAATTTCTGATTTGTTATTGTTACCATCTATATATCACTGCCCTGCTTTATAAGACTTTCAAAAACCTCCCTCTTTATAGTTAAATGACCTTAGAAATGTTGTATGTATGGAGGAACAGAGGACGGGGTAATCATGCATTTGTTTTTCCATACTCAGTCCGTGTAACTTATTATGTGCTTGTAAAGCCAAATTTGACCCCGGATCTTGTGAACACTTACGCAACGACTGCATTTTTGTTATTTATACATTTTTTAATATGTAGAATTTTACTTTTTATTTGACATTCTAGAACATATTGTCAATCACGATGAAGCACAACTTAATCAATTTCAATTACACTTTATACTTAGGTAATTCACTGTACTTCCAATTGTTGTCCTCTGATGTTGTCCTTCTGTAAGAGGTAATCTGAGACTAAAGGTCTTGTGGGACGTGTTAGCCTATTAACACTACCTTTTAGTACACTGGCCCAGCAAAACCCAAGTCAAAGATACTTTCAGCTGAAAGGTTTCCTTGAATGGAGCTTTGTCTGTTTCATTCAGCTATGGTTTCCCTATTGTGCATCAACATGTAATGTGTCCGTGCTGGAGATTTCAGAAACACAATACAAAAGAGCAATAACAGACCAGTGTTATGTAAGGTCAGGAAACTACTACTATGGTTTAGAAATTTGGTCTCCACTCTCTACTAGCCAAGGGGCAAACCACAAAGATAGCCAGTAAATTACATTTCAGTTAAATGTTTTCAACATTCTGACTTCTAGAGAGTTGCATCAATTGAGTTTGCAATAGTCTGTGTGCAGTTAGAAGGAATTTGCCGTCTTACGTTTGTGTTGTTGGTAACTAGTGTTAGCACTGGCTAGCTGTTCCCAAAAGAATTCCAAACATCGTGCCAATTCTAATTAGCTTTGTGTCTTGAAACGTTCCTTATACAGGGCACAGAGACATAATGGTATCCACCCATCTTTTTGACTCTTGGGGCCTATTTGCAAAAAAAGTGTAACTTTAAGCTGCAGTGTTTCCGTCTCTCCTCAGGATGCGGCATTGGAGAGGGACGTGGAGTTCTGGATTTCAGTGTGCTGTGAGTTTCAGGTGGAGGACCAGCTCGTGTCTCTCATTAAGATCCTTGGGTATCTCATGGAACTACCACAGGACAAACAGGACGGTGAGACACAAACCAGCTAGTCCTTTTCTGGCCGTTGTTAAGGCTGTACAAATACAGTGTGGGCCTGTCTAACGAAGCTGACAGCTAAGAAAGGTGCTGTTGAGGGCCCAGTTTTATTATTTTAAACACCATATTTCATTGTGGTTATGTAAAGGGCCTGTGAAGAGGCCAACACGTGGCAGGGGAGCCAGGAAGGAGAAGGAGGAGAAGGCCGAGGAGCTGATCTTCAACGTCGAAGCTCACAGCAGCAAGGCTCTGCGCCACTTCAAGTTCCTCTCAGTCTCCTTCATGGCCCAACTCCTGGCCTCCGGCAGCTTTGTGGGAATGGTAATATGACTGTAGCCCACTTCCCAGACCTGTTTGGCCTGTCATAACGCCAGAGCAACTAACACTGTTGGGGCAACCACACAAACACATCTAGTAGAAGTTTATGTAACTATGCCGTGGGCCTCGTTCAAGTTGAATGTATATCAGTCATGTATTGTCAGTGGGGTTGTTGTTTAACGTTGTGTTAATGTGTCCAGATTGCACAGTGTGGGGATGTCGTGGAGCATTCTCTGCAGAAACTACAGCAAAGGTACGGTAGACTGATTAACCAGGCCTTGTATGTGTGGTGCAAGGAGTCAGTGGTTTGTTTGAATACCAGATAAAAAGCACATGTTCATTTTAAAATGGTATGACCGTTTTGTTCTGATTGTTCTATGTAGTCTTCTGGAGGAGATCCTTCGCTACATCCACACCGTAGCTCGCTGTGTTGAGGAGAACGCCGACAAACCAACTGCCAAGTTCTGGAGGGCCCTGCTTAGTAAGGCCTATGATGTCCTGGACAAAGTACGTAGGCCTCTGAGATAGACGTAGGAAATGCCCGTCACAGATTTGGGACAACATTACAGAGAAACCTTGATGCCAGTCAGGTTTGCGTTGACTGATCCTTAAATCCCTACCGCCAGGTGAACGCCCTGTTGCCCACGGATACGTTCATCACTGTGATGCGAGGCCTGATGGGTAATCAGCTGGCCTCTGTGAGGCGCAAGGCCATGGAGCTGCTCATCAATAAGCTGCAGCAGAAAACCAAGTGGGATGAGGATCAGGTCGGGAAAACGGGCAGGAATCTCGCTTTCACTCAGTCTCTGCCTAATGTCTCGATTCGTTTCGTTCTGTCGCTGTCTCTTTCTCTGTCGTTGTGTGTCTCTCTCTCTCTCTGTGTCTGTCTGTTTGAGGCATTTTTGGTGGTTGTCCTGACCTTTGTCCTCTCCTTCCAGGTGACCATGCTTCTGGACCTGACTGGCGACCTACTGGCTATCGCGGCCCGGGGCCACGGCAGAGTTGAGGAGGAGGAAGGCGAGCAGGCCATCAACAGGCAGACGGCCCTCTTCTGCCTCAAGCTGCTGTGTCGCAGTTTCGGCTCGGGTCATCAGGAGGTGTTTGTTCCGGTTCTGAAACAGGCTGTGGAGATAGTGGTGTCCCCGGAGGAGGAGAAGAACGTGATGGGCAGTGCCCTGCTGTGTATCGCTGAGGTGGCCGGCGCCCTGAAGGCCCTGGTTATCCCTCAACTGCCAAGGTACACAACCTGCCTGACTCTGTTTACACTAGACACAGCGTAGGACGCAGGCCAGGATGTTGAAAAACTCCAAACTTGTTTTTCTATTTTCCCATAAACACTTGGGTGATATGGGAATATAATGTTAGCACATAGTGTGTCCTAAGACCTGGTCAAACTGAAGTCCATCTCTTGTGTTCAGGCTGATGCCAGCTGTGCTACAGACTCTAACAGCGAGGAAGGAGGTGATCTCCAGTGAGATCTACATGCTGAGTGCCGTCACAGCCCTGCAGCGCGTCACCGAAACTCTGCCCCACTTCATCAGCCCCTACCTGCAGGACACGCTCCTACAGGTAGCTTCCCCGTCCAATACTCACACTGCCGTCTGTTTAACGTCGTAAACACAGTGGACCCATTGATACTTGTCATACTGAGAGGATGTGCCCCCCACCCCCAGGTGGCTCGGCTGACGCGGGTGGCAGTGAAGGCCACCCCCACCCCCCAGCTGGCCGTGAGACTGGCCTCCCTCCGGACCAGCCTGGCCACCAAGGTCCCCTCCCGTGTGCTGTTGCCCACCATCACCAAGTGCTACATCAAGGTGGTGGACTCCAGCCAGGTCAGTGGTCAACTACCAAATGCATCCGGTGTTTTTTTCTTTAATAAATGTGTGGTAATACATTTTGCGTGAGTAGATGTGTCACTCCTGTTATTTTCACAGAGCCGTCTTGGTCCCCTGATGGATGTCTTGAAGGAACACATTGGTCACATGGAGAAGGATCAGCTGACCTGCCGCCAATCGGAGCTTACGTCGTTCTTCCTGATTGCGCTGGACTTCAGGGCCAAACACTGCCAAGTACGTATCTCCCTGATGAACTGTTTGCTGTTTGAAAGAAGCTTCCAGAATTGCCTACTGCTTTTGTTTGCCATAGTTAACAGACGGTCATGTTTGTTTGCAGGGTGATCTGGAGAAGACCAAGGAGATTGAGGGCTATGTGATTGACTGTCTCCTGGCCATGGTTATGAAACTATCTGAAGTGACCTTCCGGCCCCTGTTCTTTAAGGTATGTACCTTCACTTGTGATCGATGCGGTTCTTCCTCAGTTATGGTGTTTTTTTTTTATTAAATTATTTACATATCACATTATCAGTCCCACAGTAATCACTGCGTTTGTGCCCATGCAGCTCTTTGATTGGTGTAAGACTGAAAGCGAGGCCAAGGACCGCCTGCTGACCTTCTACCGCCTGTCGGACCGCATCGCAGACCGGCTCAAGGGGCTTTTCGTCCTGTTCGCCGGCCACCTGGTCAAGCCCTTCTCTGACCTGCTCCACCAGACCAACGTCACGAAGACAGGTGGGCCACTGCTCTTCCTCCATGGAGGTTACTGACTGCCTGTAAATCTACGGTCTCTCAAAGCGCCGGGAAACACCAGCGGTCTGGCTCAGTGTCGCCTGGCTGGTTTTCGGTGTGAACAGTAAACGCAGAGCAGAAAATCTTTTGCCCATTTCCCCTCTTCATCCGTTCCTTCCCTCGTTCAGACGCAGCCTTGTTTACGACGGAAGACAACATTGAGAAGAGCTGCCTGCTGCTGGAGTACATTCTGAACTGCCTCCATAAGATCTGCCTGTACGACACGCAGCGCTTCGTCAGCAAGGAGAGAGCCGACGCCCTCATGAACCCTCTGGTGGATCAGGTTAGCCCCGCCTCCCTCTCACATTACTACGACTATGTACACATTCCTGATGCCCTCATATGTTATCCTCTGTGGCCCCCGGCCTTAACTTTAGCGGGTACCTGTCTTTACTTGTAGTTGGAGAACACCCTGGGCGGAGAGGAGCTCTACCAGACCAGAGTCACCCAGCACCTGGTGCCGTGCGTTGGCCAGTTCTGTGTTGCCGTGGCCGATGACACTCAGTGGAAGACCCTCAACTACCAGGTCTTGCTGAAGACACGGCACACCTCGGCCAAGGTGAGATACCTGAGGCCCGGCCAGTGTGTACAAACAGCTCATGATGGCCGACTGCTTAGACTGGGCTGGATTCCCGGCCTAGTACCAGCCGAAACCTGATTGAGCTCATTGTTAACAACACCGTTAGCTCCTGTGGCCGCAGGCTTCACGAATTCTTGACCCCTACCCGCAGCTCTCCAGGACCAGGGTTGATGGAGACATCGATATGAACATGTTGTTTCTCCCCTCTCAGGTGCGTTTCTCCGCCCTGCTGGTGCTGCTGGAGCTGGCTGCTAAGCTCAGGGAGAACTACATGGTCCTGCTGCCAGAGACCATCCCCTTCCTGGCTGAACTCATGGAGGGTGGGTTTACTAAGTCATTATGTCATTATATTAACCTGTTTTCCATTTCCTGTTTCTGTAATGTTAGTGTTTTAAGACATTGTCTGTCCTGAATATCACTTACATTCCACGGTGTATCAGGAATCCCTTTTTTAAATGAACAGCTATGGTCTGGAGTAAGAAAATATGGGTGTTTGGCCTGTAGCGTAGCTAAAATCAAAGCATTCATAATGTTTTTTTGGGGCAGGTTGCAAATCTCTAAAAAGGCCTAATGTGCCTCTGGTGTAATTGAAGGCTTTAGGTAATCGGAGGATTGGATAATGGTAGCTACTTATATGGTTCTGTGAAGAAGTTCAGCACAGCGCCTGGAAAGTTTTCTTTTTTGACATACTTGGACATTACAACACTATTTAAAGATTAAAGTAAAACATTGCAGTGAGAAATTTCACTGTAAGTTAATCACTTTACTGCGCAACAGAAATACTTTGTAGATTATCTAAATCTTCCCACCAAATATTTTGGCTGCAATTTCAGATGTCAGTTTTGACAAGAACAAAACACTGCTTTGGGCAGAAGAAACCAATGCCAGTTATGAACCAGGATGGGCGGGGCATAATGGCTTGGCTTTTCTGCCCTCAGGGCCAACCTGACACCTTTGAGTCAGTAATACATTCAACACTTTTCAAGAGTATACATGAAAATGACAAGGCAATCTCTCCAGAAGCTGAACCTGATCCAAAAATGCATCTCACTGCAGGAAACAAAACACTTGAAAATCCACAAAAGAAGGTTTTGAAACATTTAAGAGGAGGATTCCGGATTCTGAGCGGGGAGGATTCAGGATTTAGAGCAGGGGGAGGATTCAGGATTTAGAGCAGGGGGAGGATTCAGAGCGGGGAGGATTCAGGATTCAGGGCGGGGAGGATTCAGGATTCAGAGGGGGGAGGATTCAGGGCGGGGAGGATTCAGGATTCAGAGCGAGGAGGATTCAGGGCGGGGAGGATTCAGGATTCAGAGGGGGGAGGATTCAGGGTGAGGAGAATTCAGGATTTAGAGCGGGGAGAAGCAGGCTTTGTATGCACAAAATCCTTCAATCATTTAACAGTTGAAGTTCTTCTATAAAGAAGAATGAGCAAAAAAATCATCCTAGTCAATGAGCCTAGATTAAGCTATTTCAGCTTTCTGCCTTACGGGGCAACACTAATAAAGCCAGTGGTGAACACTTATAAAGCCAGTGGTGAATTAGTCATCACACAAAAATGTGTGGTGCCAGTTTGCACTATTCTGTGAAGGGAGTAGTACACAGCGTTGAACGTGATCTTCAGTTTCTTGGCAATTTTTGCATGGAATAGCCTTCATTTCTCAGAACAAGAATAGACTGACAAGTTTCAGAAGAAAATTATTTGTTTCTTGCCATTTTCGGCCTGTAATCAAACCCACAATTGCTGATGCACCAGATACTCAACTAGTCTAAAGAAGGCCAGTTTTATTACTTCTTCAATCAGCACAACAGTTTTCAGCAGTGCTAACATAATTGTAAAAGGGTTTTCTAATGATCATTTAACCTTTTAATATGATGAACTTGGATTAGCAAGCAACCTACCATTTGAACACAGGACTGATGGCTGCTTATAATGGACCTCTGGACGCCTGTGTAGATATTCCATAAAAAATCTGCTATTTCCAGCTACAATAGTCATTTAACAATGTCTGCACTGTATTTCTGATCAATTTGATATTATTTCAATGGACAGAAAGCTTTTCTTTTGAAAACCAGAAAACACTTACCCATTCACTGTCTAAACTTTGCCCTGCTGCTGTGTGTGTGTATATATATTTTCTGTGTTTAATGTTACAGTTATCTTTGTCTGTCTTGGTCACTGACCACATTTTGTCACCTCCCGGCTTATTTCTAAATGTGTTTTCTGCATTACAGACGAATGTGAGGAGGTAGAGCATCAAGTCCAGAAAGTCATCCACGAGATGGAGACCATCTTGGGAGAGCCTCTTCAGAGTTACTTCTAACCTGGTCACCTTACCACCTCATCACCACCATACAAGTCACAGATCAGTCACTTTGCCCCATCCCCCAGCTTAGTCTTTAACTGTTTCCCAGAACTGTTTCAATCAGTCAGATGACAAAGATGGGAGACAGTAGGTTTACATGTACCTCTTACTCTCTCAGGTTCCCAGGTGCCTGTAGATCTCTAGCAGTAAGAGAAGCCAGACAGAACAGTATTTCTGTTTTTGAAAATAGAGATTCACCCAGCCCCCTAAGTTGTAGGGGTGTAATGAAAATCTTTTATGACAACTGTATAACTTCTATAGTGTTGTATCCATTTTTTATATGTATATGTGAAATAATAAATTTGTAAACAAACACCTCATACTAACGCATTTAAATAAATGCTTTTAAGAGCTAATCCTGTACAAATGGCTGCCGAAATAGTAACATCAATCTGTTAGGATGTTCATCTTATGCACTGTTAAACCTCGTCATTCCTATTACAATATCAGTGTAAAGCCACTGCTTGTGGTAAATGTATGACACACAATCCAAGTATAATTTGCATACAATACATTAAGTTGTATTTAAGATGGGGGAATATAAGCTCTAAGAGTATATCATATACGTTATTTTACAATAATGTACAGTTGATGTGTACAGATTCTCAGTTTAACTAGACAGTATATGCATCTAGCTATCGTGAAATGGACAGTTTTGTGAGTGGTAGGCAATGTAATTCTCAGTAGAAAGTTGACTTGATGTGGCTAGCATAGTCCTGTGATGTGACTTTGAGGGGCAGATGGCCGGTTACTGAGAGCCAAAGGAGGGAAAAGAAACTCCAGTAGACAAAGCTAAACATGCTTATCCATTCAACATCTGCCCGTTACATGGATATCACTTTAAGGCTGATGTCACAACGTCAAAATGCTAAGTACACGGTGGATCTGCCGTTTTAATTATGAGTGAAATAAAGCCGCTTATGCGTGCTGATGGTGGGGCGGTGCCAAAACGATTACCTGCGTGGAGCGTTACAAAAGCAATAGGCTCCCTATTGGGTTTACAGTAGCACTAGTGTGTCGTCACACTACTGTGCCTTTGATTTCAGTTAACAATTTGATCAGCAGAGCTAATTCGCGACTCAGGGTGCATGTGTACAGTGTCCCGACACCATAATGGTCATCATGAAGAGCTCAAGAGGATTACAACTCGCCTTCGGAATTTATAAGCGAAATCATCACTCAATTGGAATTATTGGAGCGCCTTTTTCAAAAGGACAGGTGAGTAGCGACAATGTTTATTATAGGCTTATGGTTATAACTATAGATATGTTAGCGAATTAAATAAACCACCGTTAAATAAAACAAGAGTTTCGTTATTTTCTAATTCATTGGTATAATAGGCCTACAATAGTCTCGTAAATCTTTCTCTGCTACAGCCGCGGGATGGTGTGGAGAAAGGACCAGACCTCATTCGGGCTGCGGGATTGGTGGAGAAGCTCAAAGCTCAAGGTGACGATTTGAGTCATCCTGTAATAAAGGCTAGATAGCTATATATTCGGTCAATCTTTGAATTGCAATATTTCTGTACTCCAATGATTTAGTCAAATCGTTAGGCTATGTGATATTTCTGAGGTTATATCTCTGAGGTTATATCTCTGAGATCTCAGACTTCTAACTTTTGACTTGCACTGGCTGAAGTGTAAAGATGAATAATTCGACGTGTTGGGGATAATTTCGCAACATGGTGTTAAATTACTCCAGAATTTTAACAACATGCATTAACAAGCATGTTCCATCACAATGTTCAATTCCACATCTGTTCTGAAAACAGGAAATATTTAAGTGACGCTATAGACTATAGAAAGAATCGTTTTGGGGGAAAATGAACGTGAACTGGATATATGAATGAGCGAAAATGACACGGACAGAAGTTTCCTTTGGAAAGAACAATACGGAGCAGTCCTCATGAATGTTTAATCATGGAAACGTGGCACGCCTGACCACGACCGTCACAGTGACAGGAGGATCGGTGTGATCTAAGTGGATTAACATGTGAGAAGGATCACTGTGTTCGTCCCTGTGTTTGCATTTCCCCACGCGTGTGATCCTGTAAGATCAGAGACATCCAATAAACACCGGGTGTTTTATTCATGGCACTCAGGACAAGGGATCTGATAGGTCTACTCACTGGTTCTCAAACTATGGTACCCCCCACCCCCACATGCCATTTGTGTTCGTTTGGTTCATGACAATGGTACAACACAGACAGCATGAATGCTAGTAAAGCATGCTCGCTAACTCACCCCCGTTGGGGATATCTGGTGACAAGAGCTGTGTCAATCCTTAGCCTGTTTGCGTGCTTTACAGAGATAATAGCAGACAGAGATTTACTTAAATCACTAACATAGTAACCTGCATAAGAAAATAAGTAATTTATAAATAATTTATTGCACCTTGGAAAAACCTTTTTTGCACAACATTATTATATTTTTATTTTGCATATTGGTTTATTAATGTGCAGGTGGGGGTGAGACATTTTTGATAAAACAGAGGAGATTTAACATTTTGAATATTGACAAATGTCAATAAGATCAGAGGCAAGACTGGTTTATGCACAGAGATGGTATACGATCAACACCTTTCTCGTTGCATGGAAGTGCAATGTTCCTTCCTTGATTTGTTTTGACATGAGTTTACCATGGTGCTTTTTCACAGCTTTAATCCATTGTTATGGTGAGCATTCAGAAGAGGTCAGTCTGACATTGAAACAGTAACCTGTAGAATGCTCCAACTTTTGTCTACCCCTACTAATTCTTTTACATGTTTTAATTTGAGTATTTTTTTATGTTATTGTATTTTTATATATTTTATATTTTATTTTTCTTTGTAAAGCACATTGAATTGCTTCGATGTATGAATTGTGCTATATAAATAAACTTGCTTGCTTGCTTGCTTACAAGTTTTTGTTTGGCAGGCCCTTTTGTTGGAGTTGTTGTCAAGAATCCCTCTATTTGTTGGCAGGAATCACAGGGGCCTATACTTAAATACTTACTGTAAGTGCATTCATCATCCATTTTTATCTCTGGCTGTTGCCTTGCCCAATATCATTCTCCACAGGCTGTGCTGTCAAAGATTACGGCAACCTGACATTTGAGGAGATGGCCAATGATGAACCAGTGGGCAAAGTAAAGAGACCCAGAGCCGTGGGCAGTGCCAACAAGCGTCTGTCTGCAGCCGTCCACGCCGTGAAGTCTGACGGACACACCTGTGTGATGCTGGGGGGAGACCACAGGTGTGTGTATCCTGTCCACCCACACTGCACGCAAACAGCAGCTCAACACCCAGCCATCCGTTCATCCTCCCTGTCAGTGTCCCCGTGGAATTCACTCACACGAGCTTGGTTTGTGTGCTGTAACAGCTTGGCGATCGGCTCAATCCTGGGGCACGCGGCCTCTAAGGCGGAAATCAGTGTGGTATGGGTGGACGCCCACGCGGATATCAACACACCTCTGACCTCCCCTACAGGCAACATCCACGGACAGCCCATGTCCTACCTCATCCATGAGCTGCAGTCCAAGGTGATTCTAACTAGGACATTTATTGTTCATGCCGTGTCTTAATAAATAATATTGATCCTGTGGTCATATACTTATTCTCAAAGTAAAAGCCTAACTGTGAGGGCAGTGACATGGTATTAGTTGTAGGTTATTATACAGTAGCCAAAAAGCCAGAGAGTATTTTGCTGATTTGAAATTGGAGGTTTGCTTACGTCAGGAAAATAAGATAAACCGAGATTTTTTTTGAGGATGTACCACAATGTTTTATCCTTGTGCACATTATGGATCATCATGCCTTCTCTAGTTATGTATTTGTTACTAAACGTAAAGAATTTATGAAGAATTGTCATATGAACCATAGTTTAGATTTGAGATGGTGACAGTGTTTTTATACGGCTGTGAGCTACAGTTCAACGTTCTCTTATATCGGATCAGATTCCAGTCCTGCCCAACTTCTCATGGATAAAACCTTGTGTATCAGCCAAAGACATCGTCTACATTGGCTTGAGAGATGTGGATCCAGAAGAACAGTGAGTCCTCATCCTACGTTTCACTCAGAATCCTGCGTCATCATATTGAGATTGCACTACGGAATTATTCACAGAAGAATACAAAAATATACGTTCCCTTCCAGTTACATCCTGAAATTACTGGGCATTAAAGCTTTTTCCATGTCGGAGGTGGATCGCCTTGGAATAGCCAAAGTTATGGAGCAGACGTGCGACTACATCTTCACACAGTGTGTAGCCTCAACAAATTCATTGAGTTTTCATTGCTCGCTATTCATGTAGACTAGATAAAACTTTGATGCATCCATGGACATATTAAGCATTGACCTGTGCTAGACAATATTATCTGTCTAATCTAACAGGGTGAAGAAGCCTATTCATCTGAGCTATGACATTGACGCCTTGGACCCATCAATCACCCCGGCCACTGGAACACCTGTTGTGGGAGGACTGACCTACAGAGAGGGAATTTACATCACAGAAAACATCTGTCAGACAGGTTGGGGACCACACAGAGGTTTGCTATTGAGGCTGCTCCAGTGTAGTGTGGTGAGTCAGGTGTTGACCTCTTTCTTCCCCTCTGTGCAGGACTTCTGTCTGCAGTGGACATGGTGGAGGTGAACCCTAAGAGGGGCAGGACAGAGGATGAGATCAGCTCCACGGTCAGCGCTGCAGTAGATCTGATACAGGGCTGCTTCGGAAAGCTCCGGGAAGGGAACCATCCTTCAGACTACAAGATGCCCCTGCCTTGAGTTGCCAAGCACGCCCAGAGCTTTAAAATGAAGAACTCTGGCCAAAATCACCATCTTTCTGCACTTCAGAATCAAGACTTTTTCTGAAATTGAGTTTTAACTATTTAATTGCCTTTTGTATCAAATCATGAAGAGATTAAAATGATTTTTTTTAGGAACCGCTTTAGTCAGTGTGTTGTAATAACGCTGATGAATGTGGTAATATAGGAATACACAATTGGCAGTTGTGCCGGTCAGTCATGAGTCTGTACAAACTGTAATACACAGTAATTTATTTCCGTAGAAAACATTTGTTTCACACCTACAACACATATTCCGTCATTACATTACAAACGAAAGGACGACTGCATCTTGGGAGGATATACACATTGCCACATTCTTCAACAGACGTCATAGGACCAGCAGAGGCTTAAACCATTTATCGGACAAGACAGGTTTTGAGTGATCCATGGAAGAAACATTTACTACATTTATTTACTATTAGTCCCATCTTTTATACTGCCATATAGGGAATAAATAAGATTGTCAAACCCTTTAATTATCAACTAATCAAGTACAAGCTTCACTTCAGTAACATATAGTCAGTCTGTCAGGACTTCAGGGCTCCTCTACATTGAGTTGGCTGTATTTCACCAAGGTAGAAAACAGAGTACAAGACAGTGACACAGGAAAAAAAAAGTGTGTACCATTTCAGTGTTTATCTGTGCAGCGAATGCAATCGTTTGCCCTGGAGTGAATGACCTCAGGGCTAAAATAGTCCCATGGCAGACAAGACATTTGGAGAGGGGGGAGGGGGCAGAGCTCTGTCAATATTCTGCATGATTATGTCTCGATTGCAGAAAAGATCCACGTTGTAGTGCAATTCTAATTAGAATGTCACTTCTATTTGAGCCTACAAAACAAATTTACCTTGCATGCAGAAGATTCCCATGTTTTCAGCCTGCTGTTGCGTGGATCCATGGTGACTTGGATTCAATCTAAAATTGTATCACATCAAATTTCAAGACGCATCTGGAGTGGTCCGAAATCAGAGCCCGGTGCATGTACTGCTGTAGCATCCTATTGATGAACCCTCACTGTCACACTGCAATCGCCTAAAAAAAAAAAAAAACCAAAACAACCACTGTCCTTTTGATGAGCGCAGTAGTCCTGCCCAGTCCAACTACCAGCCCATCAGAAGGCTGGGCCTGTGCCCTGTAGGTCCAGTGTGTCTGGCCGAAATGGATGAATCCCACCCTGATTTCAGAGCCAACGAAGCTTCTGTCGGGTCGCCTGACGGTGACCCATGGACAGGGTGGGGTAGGGGGGTGGGTGGGAACAGACGGTGATGGTGCATTTCTGCTCTCGGTCCGGTCCGGTATGGGCTGACGAGCAGTGGGTAAGGACAAGACTTGAGATGTGATAAAGAGCCAAGGAGTGTTGACGGTGAAGAACACAACGAGATGTCATGTGTAGAAGCACTAAGCTGACTCGGCGTCCAGTCAATAGTATCAACATAAAAGCCCATGTTAAGGGGGGAATATGAAATTCTTAAGGTTTTAAGACAAATGTGCAGTTTGGAGTGTGCAAAACCCATGATAGAAGGCACAGACTGGGACCGAAGCACTTCGAATGCGCTGGTAAACCACACACACGCACACGCACGCACGCACGCGCACGCACGCACGCACGCGCATGCACGCACGCACGCGCACGCACGCACGCACACACACACACACCTCATAAAATAAAATGTGACAGAACACATGAGCAGCCACAGCCTCAGTGAATGCTGGGTGAACACTGAGTTTGGAGACAGAGAGGAGAGGAGATGGAGAGGTCAGAGGGCACACTCCGGGTCTCCACAGAGCCGAGTCAGGGGAGGTTTCTGGAGGAGGGATCGGATAAGGAAGACCATGATGATGAGTAACCAAACTGTACTATTCCTTCCGATCAGTCAGACTCATTTAGGGTGCAGCGTCTTCTGAACTCTTGACCTCGCTCATGAATCCACTTGTTAGATACTGGAAGGACGGAGGAGGACAGAGAAACAGTGTGAGGGGGGGGGGGGCTGAACAGCTGACCATTAACAGCCTTATATCTGCCCTCAGGCAGGTCAGAATGAGAGAGACTCACCCCACTTGTTTCCCACCAGGACGGGGCAGGCAGCATGCCGTGTGCTGTAGTCACCCTCCCCACTGGCAAACAGGTTATACCAGAACACAGCAGATCCCTGGAAATACAGGGTCAC
>JACXGI010013416.1:10811-20969 GCA_016801175.1 Esox masquinongy | reverse complement strand
GCTTGACACCATCTGAACCAAATAAGTTTATCTTGGTCTCATCAGACCACAGGACATGGTTCCAGTAATCCATGTCCTTAGTCTGCTTGTCTTCAGCAAACTGTTTGCGGGCTTTCTTGTGCATCATCTTTAGAAGAGGCTTCCTTCTGGGATGACAGCCATGCAGACCAATTTGATGCAGTGTGTGGCGTATGGTCTGCGCACTGACAGGCTGACCCCCCCACCCCTTTAACCTCTGCAGCAATGCTGGCAGCACTCATACATCTATTTCCCAAAGACAACCTCTGGATATGACGCTGAGCACGTGCACTCAACTTCTTTGGTCAACCATGGCGAGGCATGTTCTCAGTGGAACCTGTCCTGTTAAACCGCTGTATGGTCTTGGCCACCGTGCTGCAGCTCAGTTTCAGGGTCTTGGCAATCTTCTTATAGCCTAGGCCATCTTTATGTAGAGCAACAATTCTTTTTTTCAGATCCTCAGAGAGTTCTTTGTCATGAGGTGCCATGTTGAACTTCCAGTGACCAGTATGAGGGAGTGTGAGAGCGATAACACCAAATTTAACACACCTGCTCCCCATTCACACCTGAAACCTTGTAACACATACGAGTCACATGAGACTGGGGAGGGAAAATGGCTAATTGGGCCCAATTTGGACATTTTCACTTAGGGGTGTACTCACTTTTGTTGCCAGCGGTTTAGACATTAATGGCTTTGTGTTGTGTTATTTTGAGGGGACAGCAAATTTACACTGTTAAACAAGCTGTACACTCACTACTTTAACTTGTAGCAAAGTGTCATTTCTTCAGTGTTGTCACATGAAAATATATAGTCAAATATTTACAAAAATGTGAGGCGTGTACTCACTTCTGTAAGATACTGTACATACATACATACATTCATACATACATACATACAAATATACTGATCTCTTAATTTTTTCCGGAGCTGTATATATCCCAAATGTCTGTCCAGTTCAGAATAACAAAACATCTGTTATGCATGTGACGGAAATGGACAGATATTTGGGATAACAGAAACATCTACAGAACTCTATGATTCTTACATTCTTAGGATAAAACATTAATAGCCAATTGTTCATATTTACTTTAGTGTGTGACACTTAGAGCTAAGGGTTATAGTAATAATAATAATAATTGAGTCAACTTCTATAGTGCTTTTCATTACAGAAAATAATTATATATTAAAGGCTAAATTATATAAACACAAATCTTGTGAATTTACTACACATAGATGTCAATGTTTGCTGGTCATAGTGAACACTCAAGTCAGAATGGTTGTTATTGAGGGAACATTTAGTTTGCATTGCATGTTAAATCCAAAATCACGTTTTGAAAGGCAGTCAGTGAGGCTGTTTCCCTGCCAGACGAGGCTTTGCTGATTGCCAGGTGTTGTTCAGCTGTCAGGCCAGCTATATTTTGGCCACAAATGTTGGCATGGTTCGTAGGCCTACTGTATGTACTGAGTTTTGAATTGTTCAGTGCAGTGTCATTCCTGGTATGCATAAAATTGCCCCACCATTTAAATGTGTGATTTATCAGATATTGAAATTCTATTATCTGTTACATCACTACTTTGATAGGTACATAAGTCACCACATAAGTGTTTCCATAAACATGTATTGCTATTTTGATAAGTGCCCCTCCTTTTTTAATTTCTGTGATTTTTAAGGCGCAATCTTTGCATGTACATACCTATCTACGTAGATCCATTTTGCTCACCAATTAAAATGTTATGCTCATTAAATTCTCTTCCCAATGCAAATTATCTCCAAATTATTTCTGATTAACAGTGGGAAAATGGGCAAAGTTTTAATGAAATTGCAGAGGTCTGGATTTGAACCCAAAGGTGCATGTGTACACGAGGACTTTTATACCATATCATTATGAACCCAGAAATGAAAAAGTTCAGAAAGGAAATTGACATAAATGTTGATTCTGATTTAGAATGTGTTGAGCCTGTATTAATTTATGCGGGTTGATCATGTTGCTGGATTGAAGGCTAATATGTCAAGAAAATTGATATTAGATCATAATAATAATCCCAAAATTCTGAAATATGCAAGGTGGATTAGGAAAGGACAAACATAATGTATTTAGATGATCCATTAAATGGTATATAGAATCTCTTTGTGTTCTGTGAACTCTGTGCCATCCCTCATTCTGTCACCTCTGTGAAGCAAAAGAGATTTTAAGATCACATCCTGTTGTTGCTTGCTCTTTGGAGTTTCAGGCTGAGTATCTGTATAACCACTTAGTGATGACTGCTGATGTAAAAAGGGCTTTATAAAATAAATTTGATTTGATCTGATTGGACAGTGATTTTTATAAATGTCTCAATGTCATTAATGGGTCTATTGTCCTATTATGTTCTTCACTGTATGGGCTGGTGAAGGCTCAAAGTGCTGCAGCCCCTAGGGTTTGGACCTATTCAGTTCATGTCACGTCTGTCTCTTTCTGATCGTGCTTCGAACAATGCTTTGTTCATGTTAGGAGTATCTTGTAATTTAACACTTATGCCTTGTTTAATGTTATCCTGTTGATAATGTGAAGTAAAACAATTTACATTACCAGGTAATTCACTTGGTGGCATGCTTGTCTTCTTTGCTTGCATCAATCCTATTTTAGGTAGGAGTTGGCAACCGTATCATTTAATAGGTCATGTAAATACGCTTGTATATTCTTATATAGGTTTTCTTTTTTGTGACTATGTCACACTGATTATTACTGTGTAGAGTGAGGATAGACTGACTATGTCACACTGATTATTACTGTGTAAAGTGAGGATAGACTGACTATGTCACACTTATTACTGTGTAGAGTGAGGATAGACTGAACATATCAGCATTGAGTAGCAACTACATACATCTCACACTAGCACTGAAACAACTGTATTTTCACCAGAAACAGCACTTGTCCGACAAAAAGCGCCATTTCTTTTACCAGGTAAACAACATTATCAGGGAGTTGGTATGTCTTCCAGGTCAGGGGTCTGGCCAAATATTTGATATTTTCTAAAGTGAATAGAACATTATATTTATATGTTAATGTTATTTAACTATTTAGGCCCCAATAGATTTCTAGAATGCTGCTGTGGATTACTGATAATTTTCAAAATTAAAGATTTTCTCACACATTTCAAACAAATAGACATAGCACAAAAACAAGGAGCAAATTACAATTACATATTTACGAAATAGCACATTCTTTCACACCACATTTATGGAACTTGGAATAATATAATTTGTTTTCTCTCATTGTGTAGACATTGTCTGATCAATGTCTACACAATGATGTAGACATGTAGACGCTCTGGATAAGTGTCTGCTAAATTACTAAAATGTCATTTAAAATGTACATCATATATCATGGGGAAAATGCACATTTACAGATGAGTCTGTTGAGAACCAATTCTCATGTTTATGACGACATGGCCAAAGGCAGTCAAGACATCACTCAGAACCAGATAGATAATGTAAAAATAAGCTCACAAACTACATACAAGTGAAAAACAATAAATATACAATTACAGTAAATACACAGAGACACATACAGTACGTAATTTGGCAAATTCAGGCGGTGCATTGATCAGAGAGTGTGTTTTGTTGTTTTTGAGTAAGGTGTGTCAAGCTTAAAGATGTTTTGCAATTTCTTCTCCTCATTGACAGATGTGAACTTAAATAAATGTTGGCTAAAGGAAGTTTAGACTTAGATGTTAAAACACCCAAAAATGTGCAAAAATTCTCATGTTTCCGCTCACAACACCTGAAATTTACCCAGTGGCCAAAAAAACGATGGAAAATTAATCTTGTCACACCTTTTTTATATGGTTTATAGGAAATACTTGTATCTTAAAATGTAACATAGACTCTGTAGCATAAACCTACACACACTAGATCATCCAGAATGGCGCAACACTCTCTCTCTCTCTGAATTACAACAACAACAGCTGTGAATGTGTCCAAATTGTTTTAGAAGGAGTGTAAAAGTTTTATGTCTGACTTCCGTAAGATGCGTGTGTTTGCACTCATCTACTGTATTCAGATGGAATGGGTTAAGTTATGGTGTTGCACCTACTGTAGATATCATTTTACAATAAGTTATTTTAGTGATGTTTGGTCACCTGTTTACTTTAGGCTGCAGATCTCCCCCTGCCAGTGACTGGAAATAACTTAATATAATAATGGCAATGTCATGACATTTTTTCAGTCCCTGATAAACAAATACAGTTGTGCTCATAAGTTTGCATACCCTGGTAGAAATTGTGAAATTTTGGCATTGATTTTGAAAATATGACTGATCATGCAAAAAAATGTCTTTTTTTTTACGGATAGTGATCATATGAAGCCATTTATTATCACATAGTTGTTTGGCTCTTTTTTCTGTTATTTCTGTTATCATAATGATAACAGAAATCACCCAAATGGCCCTGATCAAAAGTTGACATACCCTTGAATGTTTGGCCTTGTTACAGACACACAAGGTGACACACACAGGTGAAAATGGCAATTAAAGGTGAATTTCCCACACCTATGGCTTTTTAAATTGCAATTAGTGTCTGTGTATAAATAGTCAATGAGTTTGTTAGCTCTCACGTGGATGCACTGAGCGGGCTAAATACTGAGCCATGGGGAGCAGAAAAGAACTGTCAAAAGACCTGCGTAACAAGGTAATGGAACTTTATAAAGTTGGAAAAGGATATAAAAAGATATCCAAAGCCTTGCAAAAGCCAGTCAGTACTGTTCAATCACTTATTAAAAAGTGGAAAATTCGGGGATCTCTTGATACCAAGACAAGGTCAGGTAGACAAAGAAAGATTTTAGCCAAAACTGCTAGAAGAATTGTTAGGAATAAAAAGAAAAACCCACAGATAAAACCTCAGGAGAAATAATGTTGAACTAAATTGTTCCACACTGGGCTTTCACGGTGTATAGGTTCCACACTGGACTGTCAACAGTGTTTAGGTTCCACACTGGACTGTCAACAGTGTATAGGTTCCACACTGGACTGTCATGGTGTATAGGTTCCACACTGGACTGTCACGGGGTATAGGTTCCACACTGGACTGTCATGGGGTATAGGTTCCACATTGGACTGTCATGGTGTAACGGTTCCACACTGGACTGTCAACAGTGTTTAGGTTCCGCACTGGACTGTCACGGTGTATAGGTTCCACACTGGACTGTCACGGTGTATAGGTTCCACACTGGACTGTCATGGTGTATAGGTTCCACACTGGACTGTCATGGTGTATAGGTTCCACACTGGACTGTCATGGGGTATAGGTTCCACAAGGGACGCTAAAAAGAACATAGAAACAGATACACCAGAACTGAAACATACAGAACATTGGTGCAGGCCATGGCCAGCCGTTACATAGTCAATTCTGATAGCAGTCCCAACTGAGTGGTCTCAGTCAAACTAATCCCCTTGTGTCAGTGACCTGCAGGGTGAGGTATTAGCTGTATTGACCGACTACGCTGGGGAGCAAGAGAGAGTAGAGTGGTCTAAACTAGCTACATGTCTCCCTCTCAAACACAGGCACACATACATGGCATACACACACACACACACACAGGTCACACACACACACACAAAGGTCAGCCTTAAGAGACCAAACAAATTAATATGCCATGCTTCTATGCAGGCTGTCCTCCCACTGTTTATGTATTTGTCCATCAAATGCACTGTCCCTCTGTCTCCCTTTTCCTTTCTCTCTTGGGTTTATATGGAGGGGACTTGGGGGGACATTTTCTACGCTTTAGGTTATTGGAGATTGCTTTCTTGTGTGTACTCTTGTAGAATCTTAATGTGATCATGCTGTTGCAGAATAATGTAGTTTTTCAGGTGTATAGCCCCACATCAGCAGAAATCCACTTCTTCAGTCTGATGATAATGATTCCAATGCTTACCCATGATGTTGAACAGTGATTTGGGTCAATAGGTCATCAGCACATACATTGGGCAAATCAAAGTCAAAGATCATTCCCAGAACTCACATCGGAGCATTTCCGGAATAGTACCAAAGCTAAATTGGAGATGCCTGCCAACATTGACCTGTCACTGCAACATTGACCTGCCACTGCAACATTGACCTGCCACTGCAACATTGACCTGCCACTGCAACATTGACCTGCCACTGCAACATTGACCTGCCACTGCAACACGCCTTTTGCTCCAGTCAAAACTCTCCAGCTGCACTCCTCACTCTTATCCACACATATGCCTTGGGTGAAAACCTCTGTGCTTTTAAGCAAATTATCATAATCTATAAATATATATATCATAATCAAATAAATATATTTCCATTTCATAAAATGTATAAATTGTTAAATTGTGTGTTATTATAGCATTTTAGAACCCAACCCAACCCCTCCGTTGCACCAAGATTAATGGTTTTGACTGGTAACCTAACAGGTAAATTAATTTGATATGCCTGTTTTGCAGGGTTTGCTATTTTCAACCAATTCCATTGGTCCTAAAGACAACACCCGGCCCATTGTACCGTAACATGGAAATCGAACTAGCCAAATGATTCAACACAGGTTATCCATAGAACCACAACACTTACTATATTTCTCCGTGGCTCAATTTTGGATGCATTTAGAATGCATTAATATAGCTTTTTAAAAGGATATCAAATAGAAAGCATGAATAGGCCATTGTTTGTGGGCATGTACATCTAGAGTCTGACACAGTTGACTGGAGATTTAAATGCAAGTCAGTCTACTGTAAACCCTAAACAGTTGACACACATCTCTCATGTCTTAGCAGCCCGTGTAAGTCTTCAGAGGTCGAACCTAAACTTTAACTTTTTTATGGGAAAGGAATTACATTAACCGAGGGGAAAAGCCCCACTTTAAGACTTAAAAAAGCTTAATAAAATGTCCATGTTAAATATACTGTATATCAGTGACTCCCAACCAGGGGTACTAGGACCCCTGGAGGTACTTGTCCAATCAACAGGGGGTACTTGAGAACACTCATGACACCACGCGCTTACTACTAAAATGAATGTGCGGGGGTACTTCAGGGGTACACAGACAAGAACAATATTCTGTTTGTGGTACAGTAACTGAAAATGGTTGGGAACCACTGTGTACCTCATGGAAAATGTGCCAAATTGCAAAAATGGCTCAAATTAGGATTTTTGCTCTGTCTGTCATGGTAAACAGCAGTAAAATTTAGTTTTTTCTTTAGCAGGACAACGATAAGCCACTATGTGTACTATCTGATACTAATGTAGAAAACAGATGGGTTTTCCTGATTCAGTGTTCCTGGTTTTGTTTAGCAGTGGATGCAAAGTTGGGTGGGTGAAGTAGTGGACATGGCCAATGGTGGGTCAACAAAGTCCTTCTTGACAGCAGAGTCGCCATTTTGAAAATTATGACTAAGGGCAAAGGTAGTTTCCTGTTGTTTTACACATTGTTTTGGCATTGAGAAAATGTGCACTTCTAAAGGTATTTTTGTGTAGTTCTTTACCTGTCAAATCAAGGAAGCACTCCATCCTGCCCACCCTATTGAAAAACACAGGAATGTCCTACCCTCTAAAGAAACATATAAGAAGGTCCTACCATCTAATGAAGCATACAGGAAGGTCTTACCCTCTAATGAAGCATACAGGAAGGTCCTACCCTCTAATGAAGCATACAGGAAGGTCCTACCCTCTAATGAAGCATACAGGAAGGTCCTACCCTCTAATGAAGCGTACTGGAAGGTCCTACCCTTGAATGAAGCATACAGGAAGGTGCGATTGTGTGTGTCCCCCATGGAATCTTTCTAGCGTATTTGGTTTAATATGCTAATCAATCATATTGTGTTTGTTTAAATATTTTAGTAATTGTTTTTGTTTTAATATGTGAATAAATCATTTTGATATTGTTTATACATTTTAATCATATTGTATTTGTTTTAAAATGTGAATCAATCATATTGTATTTATTTCTATATTTTTATCACTTTATATTTGTTTCTATATGGTGATCAATCATATAATATTTGTTTCTATGTGTTAACGAATCATATTGTCTTTCTTTGTATATGTAAATCAATCATATCGTATTTGTTTCTACATGTAAATCAATCATATTGAATTTAGAATAGCACAGAATTCCTTCCAAAGAATCAACCCCATCTGGCCGGCTGGGTAGTAGCTGACGATCACCTGATATTAAGCCTGCAGTAGCAGCTGAACAGCATTACTGTACATGACTCACTAATGTAATATGATGCAGGCCTGACAGAGATGTCTCTGTCCATAATTATATCACCTATTAGCTCCCCCCAGTTCTCATCCACCAGGTGACAGCTGCCTGGATTATGGGAGGCCTTACATACAAACTCACGATTCTACTCATTAACTCACTCATGTCCTTACATCTTATATGCCTTGTTAGTATCCTGATAACCCTCTCCACGTCAAATGTTTTGGTCAGAGTGGGCTGTGGGAAAGAGGTGTTATCCTCCTTCTGTAACTCTAGGACTGAAGGGAAGAGCACAGAGCCGCTGTGGTGAGGATAGGTGGAGATGACTGGACCAAAACAGAGCAAGTTGGTCAGGCCCCTATATACTATATAGACAAGTGTGTAGTGTGTACAATTACACACTCACACACAGTACATGCACACACACATATACCCCTGACACACAAAACCCCCCACGCCCACTTTCCATAAAATCATAAACCTCCTTCCCATTCCATACACACATAGGTTAGTTATCTAAATGGGGACACCAGTGTTCATTGCCCTTAAAAATCAAATCTAATTTATTTATAAAGCACTTTTTACATCAGCAGTTGTCAAAAAGTGACCTTATCTGAACTCCTAAACCAAACTTTAACCCATTTGCCTAACCTTAAACCCTAATTCTAACCGAACCCCAAATGTAACTTTTGCCCTTAACCTAACCCAAGCCTAAATAATTTAATTTCAATGCTGAATACATTCCCCATTAGTTGTATTTTTCTGATTAAACCTCAGTTAGGGAATGTTTTTGTCAACAATATGTAGTTAAGTCATAAACACACACACTGTCACACACACACACACACACACACACACACACATTACCCCACCCCAGGGCAGTTAAGAGAGACAAAGAGGGAACAGAGGGAAAGAGATGGCACTTAGTAACGCACTAGTTGGCAATGTGGTCACTGATGTGGTTACACACAACCTACCTCTGCCTGCCTACAACATACTAGAACAAGACCTCACTAACCTACCTCTGCCTGCCTACAACATACTAGAACAAGACCTCACTAACCTACCTCTGCCTGCCTACAACATACTAGAACAAGACCTCACTAACCTACCTCTGCCTGCCTACAACATACTAGAACAAGACCTCACTAACCTACCTCTGCCTTGCTTACAGCAGGGCTGTGTGTTTCTCTTCCTAAGTCCACTCTGCAGTGCCCTGATAAAGGGACTGTCATTGCAGCCAGTGCCTGTATTATATTCATTATTATGAGAGGCTATTGTAGGTGTCATCATTATTATCCAGAGAGACAGCCACTGTGAGTTGATTGTATTGTGAGGCCCTCTTTTTATGACAGTATTTGTGTTGAAATATGTTGGTGTGATTTGTTTATAATAGAGATGAAGCTGCTGAATGACACACACACACACACACACACACACACACACACACACACACACACACACAGGCACACAAACACAGACACTGATGTATGACAGAGGGTGTGAGGATATCACCAGTGGGGAATCCCTTTGAGCAAAGCTCCCCTCATGGCTAATCTGTTAGAAAACGGAGAGAGCAACACACTCTGTCCAGGTAGACATGCTGCAGTAGGAGTCCCTGTTTCTCATTCATGCAGCGTTTGTAGTCCAACACACCAATACAGGCTGCAACACAGAGGCATGGAGAGACACTTCACATTCTTTTTTCATCTTTTTATCAGTCATACTGTGTGCAAGCCTATGGTGCCTGTTCAGTTATCTTAGCTACATTTGGCCATTTTGCTTATGATATGTTAATAGGGATACAAATGAATGACATACTGGTATGGCCCAAGCAAAATCATCATTACTGCTTGTAATATTACTACTAATACTACTATGATGGCTACTAATGCTGCTACCACTAATACTACTAGTTCTACTACTGCTGCTACCA
>JACXGI010013416.1:0-10711 GCA_016801175.1 Esox masquinongy | reverse complement strand
TGGTACCAGTACTACTACTGCTGCTACTACTACTAGTACTACTACTATTACTACTGCTACTATGTGTGCTACAGCCATACAGTTACCCCTCCCTCATTCATCACTCCATTTTTTTTCACTATCTCCTCCCTTTCCCCTACCACAATCTCTTTCCTCATTTTCCTCTTTCACTCTCTTTCTCCCCACTCAGTTTTCCCTCCGTCTCTTTGTCTCCGTCGACATCCTGCAAAATCTCCCCTGGATTTCTGTGTTGGTCTGTGCATGCGCGTGAGTGAGCGCGTCTGTGTGTGTGAGAGAGAGAGCATGTGTATGTATGAATTTATATGTGTGCGAGTGTGCTTCGCTGTCCAAATGCGAGCGGGTGAATGAGTTAGTGTGAGAGGAGGAAAGCCACAGAGAGGAGTGGAGAAGAGAGGAGTGGAGAAGAGAGGAGTAGAGAGGAGCAGAAGAGAGGGAGGAGTTCTGGATATGGGGCCATGTGCAGGATGTTTTGGTGCTGGGACCGGTAGCTGATCCATGGCGGTGTGTGTATGTCTGTGAGTCGGTGAGTGACTGAGTGTGTGTATGTCTGTATGTCGATGAGTGACTGAGTGTGTGTGTATGTATATGTGAGATGGGGTCTGCTCTGGGCAGAAGAGATGCAGCTGTAAGACAGGAGAGGAAATCAAGAGAAGCCAGGAAAGCCAAACTCAATAGTAAGGTATCCCACTCTTTCTGTCCATCTATTTGTTATATTTCCTTGTGTAACTCTCATTCTCTCTATTTCACCCCCTGTTTCTCTCTGTTTCTCAGTCGTTGTGCTCTGCTGCCTGTTAGCAGTGTGAGGATGAGAAGTGCTGCAGTTCTGTGTGATAGCTACTCCTCCAGCATGCTAATGTTTCTGGCTCTGCAAGGTTTTGGTCTTATAGACACACTGTGCTTGTGTTTGGGGTACCCACACACACGCAAGCTTGCATACCCATTCACTGATACACGTTTGTGTGCATGCACATTGTACATGCACATATGTGTCTGTGTGTGTGTGTGGGGGGGGGGGGTCAGTGGAATCTGTGATCGGTCAGTGGGAACTTCCAAGGGACAGTTGTGGCCTCTGTAATGTGTGCAGTGTATTATCATAATCCTCTGTTTTTGTCACGCCCCTTATGACCCTGGAGTGATGCTCTTAGGGACAGGTTTGCCAGAGAGGGACAGTGTTGCCGGAGAGGGACAGGGTTGCCGGAGAGGGACAGGGTTGCCAGAGAGGGACAGGTTTGCCAGAGAGGGACAGGGTTGCTGGAGAGGGACAGGGTTGCCAGAGAGGGACAGGGTTGCCGGAGAGGGACAGGGTTGCCAGAGAGGGACAGCGTTGGACACTGAGATGATTGTTTGCCCGTCCGTGTGTGTGTGTGTCTGTAACATTTACATTAGAATAATTTTGCCATCAGTCTTATCCTGAGCAACTTACAGTGAGTGCATTTGTCCTAGTTACACATTGTAATATCCCAGCCCACCATGGTACCACAGCAGTCCAAGACTGGTCACATAGTGGGGGATAACAGAGCCAGGGTAAGGAAGGGGTCTCACCTGACACTGCAAATCGCACACGGTCTAGGAAAGTGCTCTGTTCCGGTTCTGGGAAATAGCAGGTGTTATGTCAATCGTCATCTGATCATTGTAGCACCATTGGGTTGGTTCGGCTTCACTCAACCCACTTGGATCAAGGAGTGCCAGTGGTTGTAGACATTGCGCCGTGGTCGAAGCAGAAGTAATCTGTCCGAAGGGCTTGTAGCTCTTGCAGAATATAGCGAGAGAGTATCATTACATACATGCACCAGTAACCGTGAACACATTCTGAATGTGTGTTGTTGTTGAAGGTGCGTTGGTTTAGCTCGCAAAATACGGTCCTCTGTGTAAATACCCAGTCCTGCCTAATGAGCAAGCCGACCCGTGTGTGTGTGTGTGTGTGTGTGTGTGTGTGTGTGTGTGTGTGTGTGTGTGTGTGTAAATGTTTGTAAATGTGAGTACAGGCATATGGTATACATTGAGTTAGTGACTGTTACAGAACAGAAGATCTCTATCTATTTGTTGCTTCCACTGTGTCTGTTGATGTTATGTGACTTTGAGTGCAGGGTTTAGGGTTTTAGGCCCATCCTGTCTCAAGCTGTGTAGGGAAGTGCAGGTAAACCCCAAACATACAGTATGTTAACTCAAATACAGAGTATGGGAAAAGAGAGGGAAATGGTGATTAAGGAGATGGGGGTGAGACAGAAGAGAGAGGTCAAAGAAAGTTATCAATTGAAGGGGAATGAAAAGGACATGGAAAAGGATGGATAGTGAATTAGAGAGTGATGGCAGAGAAAGAGAGAACAAGAGATTGATTGTGGTGTGGTCAGGGTATTGTTCTGAATGCAGGCCATGTAGAAACTACAGCCTGGGGCACTGAACTACTAGACACTACACCAAACAACTCAGCATGGCTCCAGCTCTCACTCTTTCTCTCTTTCCCTCGACAGTTGCCATATCTTAATTTGTGCCTTTTTCTCAATGCAAATCATGTGGCAAAAAGAAATGTGAAATGTTGTGGTTTATAAATCCAGACATGTTATACATAACCTGTGTTCTTGTTTCTTTTTTTATCTATGTGTTATTTGACATCCTACTGCATTGTTGGGTCAAGCAACTCCACTTGCCACAACGTCTGCTTATCACTAGCTGCTCATTCATGTCCTTCCCCTGCCAAAATGATTCAAACAAACTGTCAGTTGAAGCTGGCGTTTGAGATTGATATGTGGAGTGGCAGGCTGGTTGGCTGGAGTGAGACTCAGGACAGGAGCGAGAACAAACGTATGTCAGTGATTTTGTGGACAGATTCAGAGTGATTCTATAGAGTCTCTATACTGTATGAGAGCTCCTGTCCTGAGTCTGTCTGTCCATCAGACAGTCGGTCAGTCAGTCAGTCTGTGGGCACATGACTGTTCCTGATTCAGCTCTTCTTTTCTATGGCCTGTTTGATGACTCCATGCATTCTTCACATTCTCCATGCCCACCCCAGAACAAAGCCACCACTCCACCCTCCACCCAACCCACATAAACACTGGCAAAAAAAACAGTGTTGAAGTTGTTCTTTGTGATATTGGGTTATTAACTGATGGAACATATGGACCTATAATTATTGTGGTTTTATTAAGTATGTTGGGCAGAGCCAGTGATGTAGTGGAGGTTAAACCACCATAAACACCATGCATGCCTTTCTATTTGTCACATGGCGTATTTCATTTAGTTACCGACTTTTTGTAAAGCTCCCAGAGTTGTTCAACACTAAGAATGTTGATATTATTGATGTAAATTCTAATAATGCCAGCTTGTTTTCAAATGTTAGGATTGTGATTGAAATGCTTGTCATGTTCACTTCCTCACGCTGGCGTTGCCTCGTAAACAGTGCATTGATTCACCACTATATTCAACAGCAAACTCCACCCACCCACGTGCACGCCTCAGACTGAGGTTTTAATCAAACTAAAATGCCACAGACAGATATAAACTGCTGCATCTATTGTAGAAAAAGAAATATGCACCCTGCAAAAAAAAAATGAGACTCTTGGAAAATTATTGGTCAGATGGTAAATAAAATATTTGCTGATGTTTTTGTCAGGTGGCTAGCTAGCTGCAATAGCTAGCCAGCTAATTAGTTCAATGCAATAGCTCTGATCACATAAATACATACTGTGTTAGCTGCTGATGACAGTAACTTTATAACTAGTTAACTGCCTAGCTAATATATGATAATAAGCAAATATAACGTACTGTAGATTGTCTGAGCCGTTCGGGTAAAATTTCAGGTGTAGTTAATATACTAGCTATTTAATCAGTAAATAATGTGCAGTGAAGAAGAATTCTCATGCCAATAAATAATAATTGTAAACTTTGCTTTACAGAGAGTAGTGAGACAGACAGGGTTGAGGAACACTGCTGAGGCAGGCTGTGATGCAGGAAGAGAATCAAAGAGAGGTTAGTGCTTTGGTAGTGGAATTAATACATTTTGTTGATCAGTGGATTAGGCAGGCCTTTTAAGTGGGTAAATAAAGGAAGCCTAGTCAGATACTTATACTGGCTTTGTAGAGTAGTGATATATTGATTGAATATTGGTTGTTACTGGTTATGTATAACGGTTATGTACATTTATAAATAGTTTATTGTCACATACTATACATCCACACTGGTGCACATTAGCAGTTTACAATGCATATTTGCAGTGCAACCTAGGGCTGGGCAATATGGCCCATAACTTTCATCACAATATATATTCAAGATTTTTTGTTGATATGATATCAATGGCGATATAGTTATTTCTATATCTGTCTTCATTATAATCTTAAAATATACTTCATCCCAATTTAAATATCCTTTTTTTCTGAATAAATTATTAGCAAAATATACAAAATTGCGATATATACATTATTGTTATTATTCAATTATTGAAAAAACAATATTTTTTTAAATGATCACCCAGCCCTAGTGCAGCTCGTATGAGATAATAAACATGGATGTGATTAAAAATATTTTTTCTGGAAATTGGTCTCCTGTTCAAAAGAAGTAGGCCCATTTTGGGAGAAATTACCTGGTGTGGATTTTGTGTATTTTATAGAAATTTACACTAGGTCTTCCCTGATACAGTTTAAATATGTCCTATGATTGTTTGTCTTAACACGATCACCCAGAGGAGTTTATATTTTACCCACCTTTTTACCATTACATTGCTTGACAGAGCATACTTACTACAGTACCAAATTGTTTTTTATAACCGAAGAGTTATGGTCAAGCAGTGCAGGACCTAGGAAAGGCGGTTGGGAAAACCAGTCATGAGCTACCAAGATCTTATTGGTAATATTGATGTGTTTTCTAACATGATTGTTTAGAAAACTCAATTCATCCTGCCCTCCTAAACAACACGTGTTTATACATTCAGTGGGCTATCTGGCTCCCTGTCTATCTGTGACTATACTGTGCCATCTGAGAAGGGAGGGTAGGTGGGTGACCTCAGCAGTGCTGCATGCAGAAAACCCTTGCTCTGCATGTGTGCTTGTGTACTGGTCAGTGGGGCTGAGGGATGGGCCACTCCAGCTGTATTTGTATCAGTGAGCCAGTCGGGCTAGCCCTGCTCGAAACTAACCTGTCTACAGTCGAAGACTAGTCACCATGCTGCAACACACTGAGAAAATCTGCAGGAGCAGAGCAACAGAGGTTAGACACCACATGTACATCTACTGAGCGAGGAATATACCATTTTATGGTTCAGAAAGTCTTTAGACAAGTAGGCAATCCTAAAATTCAATTAGTGTTGAGATACCAGAAAGTTTAAGGACTTTAACCATGAATTTTGCTGGGTTTTGGCAATGAGTGTTATATAATGTATTTTGTTTGTACATTCTGCATGCTAGGTTCAACAAAACAAGGTTTAGGCAATTTTAAATTCCACCCAGCAGTGTTTGAAAATAAAGAAATTCATGGGACCAGCACATTGCTAGATTCAACGGAACTAGCATTGAAAACGTGACTAGTTGTTTGGAATATCAACTTATAACTGGCTGTAGATGTATTTTTTTAATGCCCAACTCAATAGAATCACAGTAAAGCAGTTATGCTATGTTTTCATGGAGTATGTTGCTGAAATCTATTACAATTCTGTTTACAATGCTGTTTTTTTGGTGATAATTTTCACTCCTAGTCATACCGAATGGAAGCTGGCCCTTAAGTCATAGCGCATATAGTTATCGGATATTAGAATCCCTTTTCTCCTAACCTTATACTCTTGAACTTAGTCTGGGTCTTGATTGCGGACATTATAGATCTAGAATGCATTTGGCCCATAATAGTTTTGTTTATTGTTTTTCTACGGTGGAGTTCAGAAAGGCTTACATTTGGTTGTTTGTGTGCATTTTATAATCTGGCCATGATTTTTAAGTTTTTAGATTAAATTAACATTTCAAAATGTTATAATGAAACATATCAACAGCAATGAATACAGTGGCTTTTTGATGCAGTTTTCAAACAGGAAATGCTATACCCACTAGATCTAATAGAACTCATACATGGTAACTTACATGGTATTGGCATCTATGCCCGAAAAGAGTAAATTATTTCACATAAACTATTTGTTTTGCTAACGTTTACACTTTTAGCCAACATTACTGATTGTTTTTGGTTAACTCAATACAAATGTAAGCTAATGTGTTTGTTAATGTTTGCAAATTATTTCCCTTGTTAAACATCTCTAGCCTATAACTTCTACTCCTTGCTTGTGTTCCATTGTTCCCAAAATTGTATGATGGAAGACAACTATAGATGTGACCAATGCTTGACTTGGAAAGAAATAAGAGCAGGAGCTGTCTTTTCCAAGTTTGTCCATTAAACACAACCCTTACATTTTGGCCTTCAATTACCACACTAATTGGGAGCACTCGGAATGAGGTTTCTGTTCTCTGATCTTATAAATGTAACGTCTTTTGATGTTGTGCTCTTGCTAAAGGCACTTAGTAGAGTAACTGCTATGCTAGGCTACTGTATAAAACACAGATCAGCCCCTTTATCTGGAGTGCTGGGTGTGCAGGCATTTGATCCCACCTTGAATCACTCCTAAGCTTTTCAAGGTCCTGTCCTGTAGCTGATGTGTAGGCTACACTCTAGTTAGAATGGGGCTGGGGCTGGGGTTGGGGACTGCATACAGTAGTTGGATGGTTGGCCACCTTTGATGAAAATACTCATCTGTTTTTGTCTTTATTAAATGATTCCCTAATTCAACTAATGAAGCACCAAATGCATTAACTACTTCAAAAGAATATGGCTATAGATTCATGTATATTAAACCATTAATCAGAGGAAATCTGCACAGATGTAGTTTTTTTTGTCTATTCGGCTATTTAATTACCATTCTAAAAGCTAGAACAGACCGCTTCGGCCAAAATCAAGGACTGGATGTGGCAGGGATGTAAATGCAATGCAGACCATACATTAGAGCACAATCAAATAAGTTGAAGGGGCTGTTTTTTTTGAAGAACATTTAGAAATACAACAGGATTTATAAGCTGTGACCAATAGATGCTACCTCATGTTTTTAAGATGGTAGTAGAGCTAGCATACATGCTTTGCAGTTGATTAGTGACAATTACATTAAAATATTGTTTGTTAGGGTTAACATCCATACAATCCAACATAGAAGTGCAAAATGCTCATTCAAAGCAATAGGCTACACGTTAATGTTGCTGGGGTGCAATAACAAGATTTGCTTTATTTACCCCAAGGCATATTTGTCCCATGAGTTTCCATGGCATTTGCACTGATTTGGTTGCGTTCCACTGACCTCTTTATCACAATGTATAATTCTAAAGTCAAGCTTCTATAATTATGTCCAGTTTGTGTGGAAAATAGTTGTGATTCCTACAACAGCAAAGGATTATAAAGGTGTCATACATTCAACCGATTAACAAGTTAGACTTTCATGTAACTGAACTTGTTGTTCACTGGCCAATGACTAGTTATGTCAAACCGGCACTAGTAGTGTAAAACCAGGAGTAGTTGTGACCAACCAGGAATAGTAGTTGTCAAACCAGCAGTAATTGTGTAAAACCAGAAGCGCTACAGTACAGTAATTCCCCATTTATAACCCACACCATGTATAAACCACACCATTAATTTTATAGCTTTGTGTGTATACTAACCCGAGTATTAACCACACCCATACTCTTACATTCATTGTACATTAATATTAAATGTCATAGGGCGCTACCCAAATTAATTTGTTGAAAAATAAAATATGTATTTCGAAAACCCTGTAATGCCAATTGTATCATATTTGCTACATGTTTCTGAGACCTCTACGTCCTCAAGCAATCAACTGTGAAAAAGTTTGCCAATGGAAATGGTTTTAAAAATGTAAACTCGTGTATTAGCCACACCCATGTATTAACCGCTGTAGTTGAAAATGTTTTCAAAATCTGTGTATAAGCTGCGGTTTATAAATGGGAAATTACGGTAGTTGTGTCAGCTCTGAGAATGAATGCACTATCAGGCCTTCATCCTCAACTGACAGGCACCCTAGCGACCTCTAGGCATCGCTGAAGTGCAATGAGACAAGGCCGAAATTAACTTTTTGGCTCACCTGCCAATTAACTTTTTGGCTCACCTAGATGAAAAAATCCACCAGCCAAGCATATTTTTTACCGGCCAAAATAATACATTTTTATTATTTAAAAAAAAATTGTGTCACGTAACACATTAATTTTAGTACATTTCATTGAGATAATAAGGTATTATGTTGAATACAAACTTTTTTTCCAATGACAAATGAGTTGTTTCAGCTTAGTTGTTTCATCTTTAATACTGGCCACACACAGAACAACTCGTCACCACAGCCTCAGCATCATACTGTAGCCAGCCTCTTGAAACTCCTTTATCTCTAAAACTCCATTTCTCACAAAACATTATTTTTGCTATGTGATGCTACAAACATGTTTTTTATGTATTGCAATTATGTCATCCCTTTAAACCAGTCTCTCTTCCTTGTCAACTTTCTTAACATTATTTGACAATACTTTCTTAATTAACATCATTCCCTAATAACCTAAGTACTCCCCCTCAATGAACCATTCACTACAACTGTTCATGAATCGCCTCCCATATTTACACAATTACTCTCCAAAGCTAATGAGAAAATGCAAATTAACAACAATAATAACAACAATCTGATTTTTTTGTATTAGAAAGATTGTTTTTTTAGAAAGGTTCTCTACATTAACTTATTTAAGCTCTAACCATTTCTCAATGTGCTCCACCTTATAATGTTCTTTACCGTACATAATGTATTATTTCAATAGTCATTTGTTCCATTTATATTTTACCTCACATACAGTGAGGGAAAAAATTATTTGATCCCCTGCTGATTTTGTACGTTTGCCCACTGACAAAGAAATGATCAGTCTATAATTTTAATGGTAGGTTTATTTGAACAGTGAGAGACAGAATAACTACAAAAAAATCCAGAAATACGCATGTCAAAAATGTTATGAAATGATTTGCATTTTAATGAGTGAAATAAGTATTTGATCCCCTCTCAATCAGAAAGATTTCTGGCTCCCAGGTGTCTTTTATACAGGTAACGAGCTGAGATTAGGAGCACACTCTTAAAGAGGGGATATCAGATATAATTTAGGAAAACAAAGATAATGGCCACTTTGCTATAGGATATTATCAGTCTGTTATCACAGTATGAGCCAGCCAATAAACATCCACTAAACAAACATTTTCATACACTTTCCATACCACCATCATGAGTCAGGTGAATTAGGACTTTATTTTTTTATTTGACAATATGTATTCATAAAAAATATATATATGAGGAGTGATCAGCACACAGTATCACCTGCAAATAAATTTAGTGGCTGTTCTGTTGAAATAGTTATTGGATGTTGCTCTTATGTCGAGCTGGCTGCTTTGTGTAAAAGATGCAGGTGGAACGCAGCACCTGTTCACTGTACAACCACACTGATGACATTCGTATGTACCTCGGCTACATGAGGGAGCTGATAAGGATGGGACACCTATTGGATGTTGAATATCTTCATTTTTAAGGACAGAGTATTCTCCAATGCCAAAGACACTTGAATTGACTTAACTGTCTTCTCTTAAGCAAGTATTCATTAAAATAATCACAAATGAGCCTCTGGGAGTAGTTCTGTAAAAACAGGAATAACTGTGTCAAACCAGGTGTTTTAGAGATGACCCAGGTGTTTGTTCCACCACTCTGCCCTGCTTGGATGTGTGAGAAGACCTGAACGCTTATGTAAGCACATGGCATGGAGCCTGCTCACCATGTGAAATAGGAATGACAGGGTGGTTTTGATGGCTGAGTTTTTCAGTTGCCATAGGACAAATTCATGTTAGCAGAATGTTGTTGTGTCGTCATTCTGTTAACAACCAATCTTTTTTTTCCCCAAGTAAGCATGAAATTGTTTTAGTAAAATGTTCAGTGGACATAGAGATATGTGGTTTGTTTAACTTGGCAATGCTAAGATTTTGTTTGGCGAACATTTTGACAAAAACCTGTAGTACTCCAAGGGTCATTCTGTCACAGTGAAATGATCTAATAGCCTGTTGTTTTTGGATGTCTGCCCTAGAATAGAGAAGAAATGTCTGCAACAATTGAAGAAGGGTTAAAACTATCATCTACCACATTTACTGTTACTACACTACTGGGCTACTATTCTAGTAATAGCATCAGTACTGACTGTAGGCACATTACTGGCTGGGAGTACTACTGCTCTGTCTCTTCTCTTTTCCATGTTCTCGCACTTCACCCCCCACCCCTTCCACCAACTCCTCTCCCAGGAAGAGGGAACAGATATCATCAGTGCAGAGGGGTAATGATCATCATTGTTTAGTGGTTTATGTGAGTGTTAGTGGACACTGAGAGACCGTAGTGTGTTTTGTATGAGTGATAGAGAGGCAGTGTGTAAACCAGTCATACATGGAAACACCCAAGGTGAACGATGAGTTGCTTGCTGTTGCTATGGTAACAGGACTCTTCTTGTGTGTGTGTGTGTGTGTGTGCGTGAGAGAGAGCGTGAGGGAGAGAGAGAGAGAGGGAGGGAGGGAGAGGGAGAGAGAGAGGGGGGGAGAGGAGGAAAGAGAGTTGAGGGAGAGAGGGAGAGAGAGAGAGGGAGAGGGGGGAGAGAGGGAG
>JACXGI010013415.1:8028-20973 GCA_016801175.1 Esox masquinongy | reverse complement strand
TTAAAACCCCCCGTGACAATCAGCAGATTAGTATTCTAGGCAGACAGATATACCCCGGGCTTTCTCGCTTCTTCATGGAGAGTTTTAAAGACGCAACACATCCACCTTTTGGTTATTTACTTATTGACTTTAAAGCTACAACACCAGAAGACTACCGTCTGAGAACTGAGTTGTTTTCCAGGGTTTGGCCTGTCGTGTACGTTCCTAAGAAAGTTTGGTCATGTCTAAACACATTAGTAGAAATGTACCACTTTTGAAGATGCTATTTAAGGCACAGGCGAGTCAACGAAAAGTTATTTTAGAATCAGCTTCCACCGACCTCATTCAATCACTCTATGAAATAGCTCTTAATTTAAGGCGCGGTAATATACCCTTAGCAGAATCGCAGCTCCGAAAAGTTAAGAGACAAAAAGCCAACATTATATACATGTCTAGAAAGAACACTTCAGTCGCAAAGAAAAGAAAAACCATCAACCAATCTGGAGGTTTTCTACTACCGTTAGTAAGCGTTGCAGTTCCATTCCTAATGAGTCTAATTGCATCGAGACATAGTTAAGCAACATGGATCATGCTCAAAAAATGTTTCTGGTGCCGCAACATCAGTTCGAAAAACTGCGAGAATCCAAAACGACTGGAACCGATATAAGACAATCTGTTAAATGATTTGGACTCATCGATTCACAATATACTGTTGACGCCTGATATGGATTTACATGAAAAAGCTAAAAGATACTCTGCCATTTTACAAAGATTCTTGATTGTTGTTAGACAGGGTGAGCGTGACACAAATATATTGACTGTAAGTATACCCGGGTCTGAGACTGGGGCTCATGTAGTGAACATGACTGAGACTAATCAAACTGCTGATCGAAATGTTAACCTTGTTAATGGAAATTTGGATAATGTGCCTGTTGAATATATTCTTAATAGAATTCACAGGTCTAAAGATTTGACTTCATGGACTTCAAATGGTGAATTCATTTTCAAAGGAGAGATAATCAAGGGTTCGCACCTGTTGGATCTGGTTAAATGTGTGACCGCAACCAATAAAATTGCTGACGCTAGAAGGCCTTTGGGGTGGGGGGAGTGTTTAGAGGCCATTGCATGTCTCAACATGCCTTTTACAACTATTCCAAATGAGCTTGTAAGGCGTAAAATCATTTTGTATAAACAAACGCCTGCCGACACACTGGATCATTTGCCATACCCCAGGTTTGCATAGTGACAACGCTTCTGCAATTTATTATCAAACAACCAAAGCTTTGTCTGTTCCCCCTACAATAAACCCCACACAATGGCTTACATTTTGATGTGTGATGTATTTTTTTTGTTTTTAACTATGACTGTGTTTCCTTGCCAATGTGTATGTTTAACCTTGAATAATTGTTGTATGCAAAATACTATGTAAACATTAATGTGGTTTTATGATTGATTTTATTTTTTAATAATAAAGCAGACAAACATGATTTACTTTTACATCTCTATTTCTTCAACAACCATGACACAAATGATTCACAAGATTGAGCATGTTGTATGCAAATAAACATTTGTTTATCACGCTTACTCTGGTACATCTTAGATACAAACTTTGAGACTAGCACATAATTTTTTCATAAATCATCAATATAAAAAGACATAGCATCTTTATAACTCAGACATCTTGTCATTAGATAAAGAATGCACAATGTTGTCCACATGTGGTTGAAATCATGTCCTGGACTGTCCTGTATTCCACATTCTCACAGGTTTGCAGAAATGCACTGATTTGACTTGGGAAAATATGTGGAATCTGGGGTTTTTCCAAAACTGTCATAAAACCTTCCAACACCATCGTCTGTGAGGTAAACAGCCAGCGCTCCCTGGGGTGATTGCTCGAGTGTGTATTCACAATCATCATTGATGCAACATCTCGGACTGGTCCACTAGGTAGTTGGTCACATGCCAGCACACCATAGAAATGAGTCTTAGATAAAAATTGCTTCACTACACCGGTCAACTCTGTGGTATTCATTTCCACGCCGTTTGGTTGTTGTTTCCTAATAGTAGTCAACCATGACTTCTCTCTGGTTTGACACTTCGATAATGGAGTAGAAAATTTAATAAACAACCACATTAATTGTGTGGGGCAGTGGTTGTCTGAACCTTACCTCAAGTCGTACATTCCCTGACTTGATCAGGGATCGGTGCTGACCGCATTCCTCATCCGGTGTGCAGTTGAATACATAAAGGACATAGCCGTGTAAGAAGTCAGACCTGTCAATAGCCAAGGCTTGGTCCTTTATGTGTTTTCCTGAAGGTAAGGCCAATTGGTAAAATTCACGCACTGCTGACCCCATTGTGTAATCTGGTTGGAATGGTTTGTTAGAAAATTGTTGACAGTCTACATACATAGCCATGAACTCCAAATTATAATGTTTGAAATTAAATTGATTTTTTGTGTAACTTCTTGTAAAACTCTGTCCACCAATCCAACGACAATACATTTTGGCAGGGGTCCTAAAAATACTTGGCAGTGGTTGAGAGTAGCACTTGAACGTGTCCAAGTTTCATGGCTGGTGATACAGTCACTTTCTTGACAAAGAGTTTAGCAGATAATATATGCAAACGATAACGCACATCCCCTGCCCCCATAAAGCAGATCTCTTCTTTACAGCATACCACCCTAACCTTTATGTCAACGCCGTTTAACATGAGTTTCTCTTGAAAGAAGATATCGCTATGAACTGGGCCGCTCATTTCAAATGTTGTACTATCCGCTGAATAGGCAGCCCTTTTCCTGAGTCCATTGTTCTCTCCTGCAGGGTCCTTAACATCCATGTGACCTGCGGCATCCTTAAAAAACAAACCAGCTGAAAATTGTCTTTAATGTATCACATCCATAATTCAGATTGCTCTCTATTACAGCTCTGTAGGGGTATGTGTTGCTACTCTGGCTATTTAAACGTCCACCCAAGGAGACATCCACTTGTGAAATTAGGGTGGCTATCAGGTAGTTGATAACCCCAAAACATGCTCCGACATCAATATTAGTTCTGTCCGGTTTAGTGACTTTTATGTGTAGGTACAACAAAGTATTGTTTTGGTCAATCTAGTCTTCGCCATTTCCTGCAATAAAGAACTCCAGAGGGGCTGCGTCTGATATTGCTGATAGGGTTGGTATTTCAATGTATGAATTTTTCTCAATAGATGTCTGTGTGAAAGGATCTGTGAATAAATCCAACTCTGTTTTCATACATTCACCAGACATATGGTGTAGGAGTGCCATCTTTCTCTAAAATATGTTCTTAATCAACCTTGCGGTGTTCCCTTTGAGTGTCCTCCGAGTGGTATGTTTTCTTTTAACAGCGGCTCATGTTTTTGTCTCATTCTTGCGTTTTTTACTCTTTGATAGGCTCCTCCTACCAGGTGGTCTCTTTCTAACACCTCGAGTCATAACCATCAATCCTGATCCATCCTGCTATTTTGTTTGGTGTTTCATAACATTGCTGACAACCTCGCCAACTATATACCTTGCAGCATTTTTCAAATGTGGTTTTGCTATTGAGAACCCACGCTTCAACAAAGGCCACTGCCATCCGGAAAAGCCCTCGGAAAAGGCCCCCTAGACCAGCCCCATACATTGCAGCGCTACCATGATACCCCGGTAAACCGTTACCGGCCTGTGTAGTGTAGTATTCAACATACCTTTGAGGATCATTGTGGAGTTTCTGTGGCTGCATCTTATAGTCAATAGATTGTTTGACAGGTCTGAAGTGTAATTTTGCAATCACCTTTCCCACTACGAACGGAACCATCTGATTCTGATCAGATTTGACTTCAATACAGATCTCAACTGACTCTTATTAAGAGGTACGTAGTGTGGCTTGTCGTACGTCACTGTGACAACTTTGTTCTTTTTCCCTGCAATATGTACAGTTCTCAACAGCGGGACATGGCTGTCCCCAACTCTTTGATAATCAATTATATCTGTGTAGATGTATAGGGTGTTAAACCCTGCCAGAATATCTATGGGGAATGGGCCATACCATGGGACGTACCATCTTTCGCCTGGTTTTAAGCCTAATATCGGTTCCAACTTTGCACTAAATTTTAAACTAAAATGGGTCTTGCCTTTTAGAAACATTCTATTTTCAAATTCATCATACCCCGCCCATACGCCACATGGTTTTATATAATTTTTTATCTCTGTCACTAGTTTTCCTATGCCATTGTAATAACCGGTGGTGAGTTCATATTTCCAAGTTTTGTCGGGTTTCGAGTCATGTAGTTCAAATGCGTTTTCACCCCATGTAAAAGGCTTCCATGTATGTGGGTATTGGAATTCTATCAAAAACTATTCTCAATCAACTTTCAAATCTATACCTTTCGCAAGTTTTCTGGTATAGCTCAAACTCGAATTGTTTTGATCGACATGTCTCGACAAGTCACTGGGCAGCGTTGTGTAGAAACTGCCGTCACTCATGCTGATCGCAGTCAATGTAATTGACGTGGTCCAGCAAATGCAAGTGTTTTATCCAGTTTGTATGTCAAGGACTTGTTCCGATGCTATCCAACTGTTGAATTTCTCAGGCCAACCAAGCCATTTCACAAGACTAATTTTCTTCCCTTTCTGCACTTTCACATGCAGAACTGCTTCCACTTTAAAAGTTTTATACTTAGCCACGATTATTTTCAGTAATTCCTGTTCATAAAAGGTCCCAACAATCACATCACCGTTGTAATCTTTTATTCTATATACACGAGGTACTCGCGGAATGCATTCTGTTATTGTAAAATATTAATCTGAGTACCCTTTTTCATAGTCTGGTAAACGCACCTCAACTTCGAGAGTCTCACAGTATCTGCAACTCGGAACTTGTAACTTTGATTACCATTTCTCAGTGTTGTTGTACCATACAAGTTCTTGAGAAGCAGTCTAACATTTTCTTCCCAAACGTCAACAGGCTTCATCTTAGTAGACCGATGGTAGCTATGGTTGTACCCATGAACTAAATCTTGAATAACCTCAACATAGTGCTGAGTGTTGTGTTAGATTATGTCCATTTTTGATCCATTAACAAAATTAATGCAACCGGAAGTCAGGGGAGAATCTTTATTTAGCATGAGTCCAAGATGTTGATCTTCCATAGTTCTTACATGCTCACCAATAACTACAAAGTTAACCCAGTCTTTTATGCCAGGAAACATAGGAGGCGGTCAGTGGTTATAGCCAATCATTACACAGTCCATTATCCCCCAGCACATCCCTTCCAATATCTGGCTGTCTTCCAATCACATACGTGTATTCTATATCTTAACCTTACATGGCCTGGTAGTGTCCCCTCTTGAGTTCCTGGCTCCACATGCTTATCAGGTTGTGTGGGGCCCCTCAATAGTGGATACCAACTGCTTGCGATATGGTACCTCATATAGCACAAGATAACGAAGTACCACTCCTCTAACAAGAGAATAGAACTAAAATACATGCGTATCAGGCAAAGACAGGCTTCCTCACAATGGTATGTGCCAACCTACGGTCCATGGGTCTATTCATAGTAGGGCTGAAAAAATTCCTTGAGAAACTTGAATAACTCGATCACTAAAAATCATCAATGCAAATTATTTGCATCGACGCTTCAGTTAATCCGTACTGCTCAGTGGACACTGTGTTTTGCACAAATGATTATTACTGTTGCAACTACAACAATTACAACGTGCTTACACTGTGTATACGTGAGGTAGACGTGATTTGATGCCGGGGACTGCAAAATGGAGAAAGGGAGAGAAAATAGCAAGGAGCGAGTTGAAGAGACAGGGCAGAGAAAACAACAGAAAGTGTCCAAAGTTTGGGATCATTTTAAGCTTAAAAAAAAGGGCAAAAACTCTGTACAATGTGTCTATTGTAAAACCAAACGTGCCTACCACAATAGCTCGACGTCAATGCTTTAACATCTCAGATGAATAACATCCACTCTACGCATCCAGCACACGTGTCAACCAAATCCAGCTGAAATTGTGAATTTATATCATGAACAATAACTCTATTTCTTTGAAAATTTAGCTACAGGCCTGTGTACTGTGTATGTATCCTGGGCGAGTAGCCAGTCATTTGCCTCGCCATTTTTGAGGATCTCCCCGGTATGCTCTTTTCAAACCCTCTCTACCCACATAAGCACCAGGGTTTGACGGGTCGTAGTAAATAATTTTCATAACCTGTTCAGACATCGTAGAGCATTGGGTCAGTAATGAGATGTAATACATGTTTAACATTGTTTTATTTGATTCTTTGGAATTACACGTCATCCAAGAATTTCAGTAAAGTTACACAAATATTTAGATTTCTGCTGATTAGAAAATCTGTAAACATTTTAGAAATACAATCTACATCCACAGCTTCATTACTCAGCAATTTTATCACACAAACATCTGTTACATACGTACACGCACATAACAGGGGCCCAATTTTAAAGTCTTTGTTGTCAGCATTTAAAGATGTTAGAAGTTTATACATGAAGTTGTTTAGAGCCTCTGTTTTAACACCGTTTGACAACAATTGCGGCCAGTCATCAGATGTGTTCCTAACCATTTCAATATGCTTGTTCAGATTATTAAAACGTTTTATACTGACATGGTCTTGGTATAAAAAGTCTACAACTATCAAATCCACTCTTGATAGCTTTGTGCATCAACTGTTTAATCGTTAAAGCCACATAGAATTTGTTTAGATACATGTAAACATGACAACTGAAGTTACCCATCCATAGACAGCAGTCTCTTTGCTTTCGTCGCACCAAGACGCTACTGCGTCCCATACAGCTTCCTCATTAAATGTATCCATGTATCCCTATTCTTACTCAGTCTCTGTGTGATGTTCAGCTCCGACATGAGTTTGTGCAGAAAGTTATCATTTGCCACGTGAAGTTTGGTCAGCCGTGCTTGAAAACCAGATGCATTCAAAGCCTTGACCAGCACGTTTCAGTCGCGGTCTTAAAACTGTCTCCACAATGTCAGCATAATGGGTCTCAAAAAAATTATCCGGTTTGGTCCAGACATGTCTTCTGGCTCGGGTGGTCCACTTCACATCCGATGCATGCTTTGTGGAAAATAGCTGCAACAACGTTTTCCAGGATCATGCCCAATGTTGCTTTGATGATCTTTAAAACCTGCGGTGCAAGGCTTTTGTCCATATTCTGGTAACTCTTGTCAGCATTTGGAAGGTATAATTTTGAGGTCCTAGCTGAGTGCCAAGCCGGTCAATCCAATGGTAGTTACTTGGTGGGCATAACGGTGGAGTAGAGCTGTCAGGGTCCGAGGTTCCATAGCAGGGTTAAGTGTTGTCATCCAAGGCATCACACAGCCAGTCCTCAGCCTTGGGTTCTTCAAACTCCGGTTGGTTGTATTCTTGAGGCATGTTTCGTGAAGTCTACCAGCTGCTTGAACCTCTGGTATCTCAGGATTGAAAATGTATCCACCGATCCGCCCATCTTCCAACTTCCACACCTGTGCCAACATATCCTGGTGTAGTTGATGAATTCGGGGTAAACTCTGCATCTGTTTCTTCGGGGCTAGCGTGTTGATCGCGTCTTTGCCATCCATTTGTAATCTCTTGCCAACTCGCTGAGCAGCGATTAAGCGGGTAGCTTTCAATGATGTTTCACCCAAAACGTTGATCGCTGCACAATCTGCCATGGTTTGTTATGTGTATGTAAGTTTACTCAGGCAAGACTGAATGACCATCACCGGGTTCTGAGTGGTTTAAATACAGAGACCATGCAAATCACCTATCGCCTCATGAAACATGAAAGGTTAACACCCACTTGTTGTAAGACATCTGTTGTAGCACTTATCGGAACATAAAATGCCAGGGAATTTAACTCTGGCGCTCTTTTGTTAAACATCAAACATCTTGCCACTGATATAACGCCTATTAATTGCCTGGGAATTTAACATTCCGGAACCCTAAGACCCATTTGTTAAGCACCAAACATCTCACTACTCTTATAACACTTGTCTGGGGTGTTTATCAATCATTGTAAAACATCAAACATGAACACATGAACAATGCAATTATAAAATACAAAGTCACCGGACATGCATATGTCATTCTGGAAGTTCCACCCTAATGCACGTCATACGGGAAGTCCATACGTCACACAGGAAGCCCCACCCTGCGAACCGGAATTCCCGCCCACCTGTCAAATCAAACTAGAAGCCCCACCCACCAGGGTCATAAATCAGTGACAAATGCCACTCTAAATTTACTACTAATACTGTTTGGTGAAGTTATGGGAAAGATATGCTGCTTTAAAATTTGATAATCTGCTCTACCTAGTTCTGAGAAAAGGGCTTGAAAGATTTTCACACTTGCCAGAAGCTGGTCTTTGTTTACGCCCATTCAGTGTAGTTCACACCCTCTTAGGCCTTAACCCCACCCAGCTATGTAAGTATTCAAATGGGGTGCCACTGGCCTTGTGCTAAACTGGTCTGGTTGGTCTCTAATAAACACATACTATATCAAAACAAATAAAATTAAAGTTTTTTCACATGCACTTGATACATCAGGTATAAACAGGACAGTGAAAGGTAAAGTGGCTTAGCAGCAGGTTTCATAATAAATAGTAAAAGCAATGTAAGTGCAGATAGATTGAGAGCAGGTGGACAGCCACTGAGCTGTTAAGCAGTCTTACTTTACTGATGGACTGGGTTGTCCACATCACGCATCAGAATCAGATGAATCACCGGTCAATCAGGTAGCTAATTATCAAACTGAGTGATTTGCTCACTTTGCTGAAGACAATGTAAACATAGCTAGGCGTAATCACACGCACCTGGATGACTGGCCCGTCAATCAGGTAGCATATTATCAAACTAAGTGACTTGCTCACTTTTGTGAAGACAATGTAAACATAACAGCTAGGCATAATCACACCCGCCGTTACCTAGCTAGCTAACGTTAACAGTAACGTTAGTAGCGATAGCTAGATAACTAGCAATGCAAACGACTGACAACTTTCTGAAAAGGAATTATTTGTAGCTAGTTAGCAAACGTTAGACTTACCCGTATACATGTAGTAATGTTTCGCGGGAAACAGAATATCATCTTATTACATACAAAGTACTTTGTCGTTTGCGTTTGGTCTGCTGACTTTGTTTACGACGCTGTGTGTTTTCACTACAGTTCACACTCAAGGTGTTCAATACTCCAAGAATCTGTGCATCTTTCAATGTCTCTGTCATGGATGCCATGGTTGCCCTTTGTTTGGAAATATAATCCGTGGACAGTTGTTTAATACAAGACGAGCCAGCATTTTCTTTTTGGCCATCTCCGCATTTGCAATGAAATGCCTATATTTTCAGAGTCAGGGTCAGTGAGGGTCATGCCATCTTTGCCCTCGAGAAGGTATTCTCTAACAACTTGTTACAACAACTTGATTCAGTTGATAACAGTTCTATATCAAGGAAGAAATCCTATATCAAGGAAGAATGGGGAAACATTTCACTTTCAAAATACAGCAATTGGTCTCCTCAGTCCCAAACTCTCTTAGAGTGTTGTTAAAAGAAGAGGTGATGCAACACAGTGGTGAACATGCCCCTGTCCCAACTTTTTTGAAACGTGTTGTTGGCATCAAATTCAAAATTGGCATATATTTTCCAAAAACAATAAACATTTGATATGTTGTCTTTGTACTATTTTCAATTAAATATAAGGAGGAAATGATTTGCACATCATTGCATTCTGTTTTTATTAGCATTTTACATAACGCCCCAACTTTTTTGGAAACAGGGTTGTGGTGTTTTATTCTGCATTTTATATTTGAATGTGTTCATTTGTTATGAACACATTCAGAAATAGCGGCATATACCGGCATCACAATAGGCCACAATATACCTTAGATCCTAATGTGAGCTTGTGACGTCTTGTTGTACAAAGGAGGGGAATTTAGGTAAAATTGGTGCAATGGACTCACGTCTTTGTTGGTGACGTCAGCTTGGACCAGAGTTCCATTCAAACAGGGCTCGACGTAGTGCAACTCTTCATTGTACTAAAGAAAAAATTTACAGGGATAGGGAAAGAAAAACTAGCTGTTGAATATCGGTCTTGATTATGTATAGGACTGTTTAAACAGATATAATACATTCACATACACCCAAAAATCAGGTGAGTGAAAAAAACTAAGCATATATTAGCCATCTACCTGACAAAACATCACCTGTGTATACACGTATGTGTGTTTTGTGTGTTTGTGTGTGAGTGTGTTCCCCAATCATCCTATCCTTGATAATATTTATTACATTAATTTACTACACTGCTTCCGGCTCTGTGCAATGCTGATTACTCCGCAAAGCACCTTGCACACATAAATGCAAACACATTGAAGCAGACACAACTACACGGTATACACACATGCAGAGACGCAGTCGAACACACACACACACACACACACACACACACACACACACCGCCTGCCACTCTGTGATAATACTTTTGATTTAATGCATGACTACAAATTAGACTTCAAAGTCAACAAAGGAGGGATGTATCACCACGATCCGTTCTGATCTTTGAGTGTTCTTGTATGTTTGCATGACATTGTATCTATGCATTGGAAAATGTACTATGAGTCAATCATAAAGAATGCCTACTGCCATCTGAAGAGAAACAACTTCAAACAGGAGAAAATGAACCATTATGTTTCATGTTTCTGTCTTCCAACCTACAATCAGCTGACAAAAGGATAATTCGGTCAGCTAATATGATTATAACATCAAATGCAATCTCTAAACTAATGAAAAATTTGCATCCAGATTAGATCAGAAGGAAGTCTGGCTAAGTCTGGGGAATATTTTGATGCATAATATTAACAGACTCAGCAATGATAATACTCATGCTCGTACATATGCATACCACACAAACACACACACACATACAAACCCACTGATGAAATATCATTTGACTTGGCTGTTATAACAATGGTTTCAGAGCCGGGGGCAGGATCTAATCATAACGTCCTGTTTTGCAATTCAAATCTTCCTCCAGCCTACTGCCAATTGGCCGAGAGCGTGACTGAGGAAAAGAGCTGCTTCATAAGAGTGTTTCCTCTGATCTCAGGAGAATAGTTTGTATGTGTGTGTAAGTGTGTGTGTACGTGTGTGCGAGAAAGAGAGAGAAGGAGAAAGTTTAATGATGAGTTTGTGAACTCCACCTGCTAAACTATGTGAGGGGGATTCCTGACACACACACACACAGGCGTGACTCACAGCGATGACGTTGAAGAAGTCATCATCCCCCAGCGTGTCCAATATAGAAGAGACAGTCTGTCTAGCGATGGTCAACCTCAGGCCCTTCATACTTCCACTCACATCCACCAAAATCACCACGTCCTTAGGAGACGTGGCTGCCTGGATGTACCTACACACACACACACACACACACACACACACACACACACACACACACACACACACACACACACACACACACACAGCAGAAGCATTTCAAGTATGTTGCAAGAACAGGCAACACATTCAGTGCTTCAGCAACAGTGGGCAAGGAAGCACTCACCATTTGCGGTTGCGACAGTCGAAAGCAATGACTCCATGTTCATCCGGCCTCCACTTGATTCCTGTGTTCACAGCGACCACAGGGAAGAAGAGACACCCTTAGTTATGATTGCATGCACTGAGAAGGGGACCACTATTTGTTTTATTGAGTGATACGGGCCGGCCGTATCAATCAACTTTCTGAGATGTCTTCACAGGTAGTGATGTGGTTACATCAAGGTGTGCATCTGACTAGTAACTGAAACATTGCTAGATCAAATCCCTAATGTCAGACTTGGGGATTCAAACTACCAATCTTTCGGTTACTGCTCCAAAACTCTAACTAATAGCCTTTCTGCTGCCGCAATGTCGCACTCAGCCTGGAATAACAGCTTCTGCTGAGTATCATGTTGGAGCGCAACGTAATAGGACTACTAGTGAAAACAGCTTTGACAGGTTTCTGGTGGAGACAGAGACACATAATTTGAAGCTAAATTGAAATGAGTTGCATTGAAAGCCAGAGCTTAAATTGTCTTTATCACCTCTCGCTATTTATTCTCCTCTCGGCATCCTTCTACTACTCCGTTCATCTCGACAAATTTTTACTAGCTTGAATTTGCCTTTTTTCCTTCTTCTTCCTTAATTCTCTTGACCTCCCTCTCCTCTCCTCCAGTTGAACAGGAGTAAGTGCAATTTGCATACGAGTGCATACAATTGTGTGTGTGTCTGTGTAATTGCGTGTGTGTGTGTACCACAGGAGGCATGTTGCATCTTAATTGGGGAGCACAGGCTCATAGTAATAGTTGAAACAGAACGAATGGAATGGTTTCAGTGTTTAAAACCATTCCATTTACTCCATTCCAGTCCTACTGTCATCTTTGAACACAAACATGCACACACTCAAATACAAACTGACACATTCTCTGTCACGCACACTCACCTGGGTACTGCCTGAAGAAGCCCTTAGCACTGCCAAAGTACTGCCAGATGAGCGATGGATCTCTCTCAAAGTTGTCGACGAACACTTTATTCAAGGCCTCCGACCAGTACACCCCGTTTACTATGGCAGAGTCTAGATGGGAGAGAAGATGGGGTGAGGTGGTGGAAGAGAGGAAGGGTTAATTTATCAACAGCAAAGAACTCTGTAGACCATGCACTATAAAAAATGAGCACATGAAAAATGTTTTTAATTTGTGCTCTCCTTCCGGTCTTCATTAGAATTTTTACTGCTGCATTATAATTGACTGGGAGTTGGCTCATGTCTTTTTTGTAATTGGGGGTAAGAGAAAACCACATTGCATACAAAAACCATGTATATTACAACATTTTGGGTATTATTGCTTAGGGGTCCCACTTTTTCCTTCTGAACCCCTCCCTATCTGCCCCCGCCTTCCCTTCATTTGCCCCCTGCCCTCCCTTTATTTG
>JACXGI010013414.1:0-20873 GCA_016801175.1 Esox masquinongy | reverse complement strand
TGGTATAGTAGCCTGGGGTATAGTAGCTAGTGGTATAGTAAACCCTCTTATAGTAACCCTTGGAATAGTAGCCCCCTGGTATAGTAGCCTGGGGTATAGTAGCTAGTGGTATAGTAAACCCTCTTATAGTAACCCCTGGTATAGTAGCCCCCTGGTATAGTAGCCTGGGGTATAGTAGCTAGTGGTATAGTAAACCCTCTTATAGTAACCCCTGGTATAGTAGCCCCCTGGTATAGTAGCCTGGGGTATAGTAGCTAGTGGTATAGTAAACCCTCTTATAGTAACCCCTGGAATAGCTAAGGTTTTGGGTAACAGTTTGAGGTATAGTGATGAAGGGTTACGTGTTTAGATTTAGGGTTTGGATGAAGGTTTTGGGATTAGGGTTGGGGATAGTAATTAGGGCTGGGAGTTATAGTTAGGTCTAGGGTTAGGACTAAGGGGTTTTGGGGTTTGGGGTCAGTTTAAACGTCTAGCCCTAGTTGGACATACAAGCTGTCACAGCAGTGTTCTAGACTGTTCTATACAGGCTGTCTATACTGGCCATTGGGTTTCGTACTTGCAATCTCAGTAAATCTCAAGCTGTCAGCACATTCAAGTTAATAGTTAATAGGTGTACAGTGGTGCTGTTGGTCACCCACAGATGTTCTCTGGGCTGGGTAACTATGTCACTATCTCATGTCTGCATCTGTTCACTATCATTTTGGCTTCAGGGTAAATCATTTTTCTATGTGTCTTCCTAGGTGCGTGTGCTCCAGGACCAGTTGTCCCTGGAGGTCTGTGCCAGGACAGAGGCTCAGGCCCAAGTCCAGAGACTCCTGCTGCAGAACACGGACCTGCTGAAACACATCTCCCTGCTGGTCCGACAGATCCAAGAGCTAGAGCTCAGAACCGCCGGAGGACTTAGCACCAGTCAGTGGCTCCTTTCTTCTTTTCTCCTTCATCCCTTCTTTATCATTCTGTCTATTCCTCCTCTCTCCCAATATCTCCCTCTTGTCCCTTTCTCTCTTCGTCCTTTTGTTTCATCTAGCTCTCATTTCTCTCTCCTCTTCCTCCATCTGCTTATGCCTCCTCTCTCCTCTTTTCATTTGCTCTGTTAATGACCACCTTTTCTGCTCCTCCTCTTCTCCTCTCAGAGGTGATAGTGTTTTTCATTATGATCCAGACTGATATCACAGCTCATCATTGGTCGTCATGCCCTTTGTATTATTTCATCCTCTCTTAATTTAAATCAAATTCCATCTTCTCTCTATTTTCTTTCTCTCTCATTATTCCCTCTACTCATCATCCATTCTCCTGTCTTATTTTCTACTTCTTTCTCTGTCTCTCTCTCTCTCTCTAATACACATTTCACTCTCTCTGTCTCTCTCTCTCTCTCTGTGCTCCTCTCAGTGGGCTCCCAGGACAGTCTTCTTGAGATCACCTTCCGTGCCAACCCCCCCTCCGTGCTGCATGACACCCCCACAACCCCCACCTCTGCGGACCCCCTGCAGGGCCAGTCCCAGATGACCAACGGCCCCTGGTCGTCCACTTTGCAGGGGGCCTCGCCTCCAGGAAGCAGGGCCCCAAACAGCCTGTCTATTGGGCCAGGCGGCAGTGCTGTGAGGCTGGAGTGCTTCCATTTCCCCCGCGGCAGAGCGGAGGCCCACGACCAGGAGGGGGAGAGTCCGAGCTCAGGCGACCAAGACGGTGACTCCCCTCTGGGTGGAGAGGAGGTCCTGGGAGCCCTGGAGCTCCTCCGGTTCCGGGAGTCAGGAATTGGTTCGGAGTACGAGTCCAACACGGACGAGAGCAGCGACAGGGACAGCTGGGGGCACGGTGAGGGGGCGGGGCCTGAAGGGGTGGGGCCAGAGGGGGCGGGGCGTCTCTTCAACGTGCTGAACCCAGAGGGCCTTTCTGATTCTCTGGGCGATGAGATGGCTGTGTAGCCCTCCACAGCTTCCACCCAACTCGCGCAAGACTCAAATAATCTCATCATATACAGACACACTATAATGTTACTTACGGGCAGTCTGTGATGTTACTGACAGGCAGTCTGTGATGTTACTGACGGGCAGTCTGTGATGTTACTGACGAGCAGTCTGTGATGTTACTGACTGGTCGTCTCCCTCTGATCGCTCCAGTCCTTCATGTTTTTGGGTTGACGTTTGTTTATATTTGCTCCACTTAAAATATGTTAGCTCGGATGTGTTGCATTTGTATATATGTTGATATCTGTTTACACTGTAGTTGCTGTGTTGTTCACATCGGATCACGTGTTTCGGGGTTCTTTATGCTGTATCTTTTGCCCTGACCCACATTTGTTTGTAGTTATAGAGGTATATTTCTTGCTGTTTGTGCGTATGTTGTTCCCTGGCACCTAACTGGCTGCTGCGGTCGGTTCTGTCCTGGGTGTATTGCAGTGTGGTTCTAGTCGAGTGTCAGACATCTATCTAAACACTGTAAACCGGTCCGGTCCGTTCAACGGTGAAACACCCTGCCCAGCATGGATCGTTGTCGATGGTTTTATTTTCCCCTAAAGACTCTTTGATTGTTTGAAAAGGAATAAATGTCCATTGTGAAGACTAGACATGAACCGGGTGTTGTTTTAAACTGAAACGTTGGTTTTAGCTGTGCTGAACTGCGGCTGGGTCGACTGATCTCGATGATTTTCGATGAACAATTGAATCAAGGCCGTTTACATGTAAGCGTCCCCACGTGCATTCTGTCCTTGTCGCCTAGACAATGGCACTGTTCCCTTTTGAGTCAACTGAATTGCATGAAACAGAAAAAATATTAACCATTATGTCTTCAATGCAGATCACCATGGCTACCGTTTTCTCCGTCTCTCCCAAGAAAAAGCCTGCTAGGATGTACATTGCCTTTTCAGCATAACATAACAACAAAACACATCACTAGGTTGTAGTTAGACTTTGCAGCATAACATAACAACAAAACACATCACTAGGTTGTAGTTAGACTTTGCAGCATAACATAACAAATCATTAGGATGTAGATTGACTTTGCAGCATAACATAACAACATAACACATCTCTAGGTTGTAGATTGACTTTGCAGCAAAACATAACACATCACCAGGATGTAGATTGGCTTTGCAGCATAACATAACAAAATAACACAACACCAGCATGTAGATTGACTTTGCAGCATAACATAGCAACATAACACATCACCAGGATGTAGATTGACTGCAGCATAACATAACACATCACCAGGATGTAGATTGGCTTTGCAGCATAACATAACAACATAACACAACACCAGCATGTAGATTGACTTTGCAGCATAACATAGCAACATAACACATCACCAGGATGTAGATTGACTTTGCAGCATAACATAACACATCACCAGGGTGTAGATTGGCTTTGCAGCATAACATAACATAACACATCACCAGCATGTAGATTGACTTCGCAGCATAACATAGCAACATAACACATCACCAGCATGTAGATTGACTTTTCAGCATAACATAGTAACATAACACATCACCAGTATGTAGATTGACTTTGCAGCATAACATAACACATCACCAGGATGTAGATTGGCTTTGCAGCATAACATTACATGTCACTTGGATGTAGATTGACCTTGCTGTAATCCCTCTCTCACAATACAATGCAAGTTGAAGCAGGGTTGAGTTAGCCAATAATACTTGTCAGTAGAGATGAGAGGCTTTGAGCCAATTCAACATCATGCAACCAAAGTCTTTAAGCAAACAATACATCTATTAATATTACTACAACTATATTTTCTCTCCTAATACAAGACGTTACACCTTAGTATGACAATGCTATCTAACTATAGAGACATTTTTGACCAACTTAATTTTCATGAAGAAAATAATATATAAAGTAAATATTTAGTGGAACATCATAAAAGGAGTTAGTCACATTCCTGTATAGGTACTGGGCAGGTGCATAGAAGAAAAAAACATTTTTGAGTGTTAATAATAAAATGCATGTTTTTGGTCAATGGCCTGTTTCTGCTCACTAACAAGGCAGGGCCTGACAGGATTTGGACAGCGGAGCACACAGAGCAGCGCCAGTCTTTCTGCGTTCCCGTCGTTATCGTCGCCGTGGGGAAATGACCGTTTTCAGCAGAGCAGAGACAGCAGGAGCATATTTAACAGGTCTCCCTGTAGTCTCTCTACAGCAGCACTGCAGCCCTCTCATATTCTAATGGCCCTGCTGTCAAACGGCACGTCTTTCTGACTCTGATCCAAACCTCTGACTCATTGAATCGGGGCTGAATCCTTTAAGCACTTTTCAGATCGATATGTCTTTTTTTCCTCTCGGTTGTTTAACGCTCTCATCTCTTTCTCTCTGATTCACCTCTCTGAATCTGCCCCTCTCTCCCTGGCACTCTGCCTCTCCTCCTTGACTGTGTTTCTTTCCGACTCTCATTCTCTCTGACTGTCTTTCTTCTCCAACTCTGTCTTCCCCTCTAAAGGCCATTTCAGACAGACAATGGAGAGTGGAGTTCCCTGCTGAGGAAAACAAATTAGCTAGCTAGATGATCCTGCTGATGTGAACTATGTGGGGATCACCACACGGGCAAAAATGTTCCACTGTGATTGGTCAACGACAACAGCAGAGCATCAGAAATAGAATAGATATCTATTTTCTGACACTGTCTGATGTTATTTAACAGTCTCACCAGGGCCAATCCACCACATTAGCAAAATGGACAGAAATGTATGGTGTTATCGCCCTCTAATGATATTATAACTCATATCTCCACGGGGCTGAAAGAAAATGTAGCAGTTCTAAAGAAAATTGTACAGTGATCCTAATGCTATTTTGGCCCCTGACCTCCATTGTAAAAAATAAAAACCCAATTTGGTCATCTGACGTGACTCTCTTTCCCTCACACACACACACAGACACACACACTCATATTTCTCTCTGATTCCGTTTCTGTCCTATCACGCACAAAAACACTCCTCTCGATGACTCTCATACCCTCAAACTCTCACAAATGGCCAGATCAATTCAGAGCGCTTTACTGGCATGGACAGACGGTTGTCGCTATTCCCCAAGCAAATATATTTAGGCAGCAATAATAACATTCACACTCTGTCCTCTCTCTGACTCTCTAACTCTCTCTTTCCCTCAAACATACACAAACACTCAAATTACATTTTTTTTACCGCTTTGGTACTATTATCAATAGTATGGCGCAGTGTTTCAAAACTGTTAATACAAAACTCCAAACTGATCATAATTGTACCATTTAATCATGCTTTCAAAACGACTGATTTTGCTTTCATTTGGTTTGTAAACATCTTTCACCACAAGATCAGTGATTCAACCACTAAGTTTTTGGTGAAATACAATGAGTATATACGTTATGTCATCAAAACATAACATAGTGCAATTCTTTCAGTTTAGTCAATGAAACAATCAGTTACTGTAGTCCAAGACCAAACAATGTAAGACGTGTTTCACCATGACTCTTTGAGGTGATAAATGTAATCTGTTACAGTTTATTTCACTGCTTTCACTTTAGGGAAAACTCTAACCGTACATTTCTCGTCACAGTTGACAGAAAATAATTTATCAGTGAAAACATCTACAATCATTGATGCAAAAAAATTAACTGTTATTACAACATGTTTTTTGTCTAATCAATTGTAACAAATTCTATTTTTCATGCACTGTGGGAAAAAATATTTTGTCATTGCAAACCCAAACGTGACATTGGTCACTAATGATGACATGACATTTCTTATCCATGAGCTGTAGGAGGGAGACATGCTCATTGGGGTGGCAGTCATAGACCTTCCACCTTCATAATGAAAAGGAGATTATGGGGCCAGGTCAAGGGTCAGGAATCAGGGATTGGCCCAAAACCATTCCTGAATCACCTCTGAATGGTGGAACCAAACATTATCACACACAATTTTATTAACAAACTCAATGAGGTGTGCAGTATTGTAAGACCCAAGAAGGGGCTTATGTCCTACCCCCACATCTTCGGATATGGCTACAGGAATATGTTTCTCCCACATTGTCCATGAAACATGGACAGTTGCTCATTGGCCAATGATATTGCGCCAACACTGTCAAGTTTTGGCCCGGCAGAAGTCCTGTTTTCTGACAGTATTGTATAGTACATAGGCAATTCAGTGGTCTTTTGTGTCTCACACTACCAACAGCAAGGTTGTGGGTTTGAATCCCACAGAGGTCACACACAGATCTGCTGTATGGCCTTAGGGTGGTGATTCTGTACTTTCAATCTGCACATAGTAGGCAAAACAATGTAAAATACATACCTTATATTCACCAAATGGTTGAGTGATGCTCAATTAGGAACAATGAGCATAGTGATAGTAAAAGGTATTTTAATAAAATCTTATCAAACGTTGTGCTTGTACTTTGTATAAACGTAATGTATTTTACTGTGAAACATGTCTTTCTAGATTTTTTTTGTACTGAGTCAATGCCAGATGTACTTTGTAACAAAATACCACAGGCACAGAACCACAGGCTCTCATGCGCAGTGTACAGCAGGTTTATTGAAATGACTGATTTAACAGAGTAGACTTGAAGATGTGGTCAAAGAGCAGAACAAGATCCAAACACTCAAAAACCAGAGAAAAGCTAAGATACAAAAGGGAAATCTAGAATATAGGTCAAAAAGGTCGAAAGTGAGGAATACTGGTTGGTACACGGGCATATCTACTAAACCACTGGGAGAAAAGGCTTAGTAATGTGCTCAGAGAAACAACAATACCTCACAAAGCAAAATAGAACCTAAACTGAATTAAATGGGGAGATGATGGGGACAGGTGTGCAAAGAAACAGGTGAAAGAAATGAAGGTAATGGGGGTGTGTGGTTAAATTAAGCATAGATATAAACTAAACCATAACAGAAACTAAGCATAGATATAAAATCAACTACAACAGAAACTGAAAAATAAAGAAATACACAAAACTGGATCGGAAGAACATCAAAATACAAAGCTAGAACCGTAACTGAAAATAATCATGAAGAACTAAACGCAGTACAAATGGAAAAACAAAACAGAACCTTACATACTTATAGTTGTGTTTTTGTTCTAAGAGTGGTGAAATATAACCACAAACGTGTGAATATTACCAAAGCGTAAAAAAAACTAATTACATTTGAAGGGTTATATTGGAATGGAAAACATTTGTTTACATTGCCAAAGGAAGCGAAAAAAAGAAACTTAAAAAATTAATAACAACAGTGAAAACAAAAAAAAGCTTAAAAAAAGCATAAAAGCATTGTGAATTATACAGCTGAAAAAAAAAAGTTGGAAAAGTTGGAAAGGAAAATCTTGAGTGAGGAACAGAAGCGTTCAATTTGCAGTGGTCTCTTAATTTTAACCCTTCTGTTCCTCACTCAAAACCTTCCTTTTCGACTTTTTTGGAAAGGAAAGAAAAAGGTGCAGTGGTCTCTTAATTTTTTCCGGAGCTGTATGTTATAGGCTATGTACAGTACTGGGGAAGGTTGCATGCAGTTACAAGTGAGAATGACAAGAGAAAATACAGTACAGTTCATAAAGCCATGAATATGGGTGACCTTCACAACACTGTTTGTGCTCCATTGGTTGGCCTTTGCACCTGGACCTTACTGCTGTGATTGGAGGCATTTCTCCCAACAGATATGGGAGCTCATCGGTGTTTGATTTGATCGTCTGTGGGTTTGTCTAGTCTGTTGGGGTTCGTGAGCAGACCCCCATTACTACACCTGGTCCACGTTTAGGTATTTGCTTGCTCTAGGGCCACAGTGTCTAGGTAGAATTGATGTTCGTGGTCCAGGAATTAGGACCTTTCTGGGAAAATCCTTATTTTTGTCTTTTATTTTTGTCTTTTGTCTTTTATTTTGTCAGGGTCCAAGTCTAACAGGAGCACCAGATATTCTGCAAAGCAGTAGACATTTGATTTCCAAGTCCAGTAGGTTGAGACCGGGTGAGGCAGACTTTTAAATGTTGAAAGGAGCGGGGCTCAAGCTGCATCCCTGGGTCACAACCCTGGCCCTGAAGGAAGACCTGTGTTTTTTTATTAGGATGTGCAGGGTGTATACAAGGTCTGTTGTGTGTTATTTTGGTAAGATGCCCACTTAAAATTTGCTCTGGATAATTTGTTTTCGCTGACGAAGTTGACAAGACAGCAAAGGGCTTTCTCAAGGTTGCTGTTCACTCAGATTCCTCAGTATGTAAAGGGGTTGAGTTTGTCTCCACTTTTGTGTGCTGATCAGACCTTGGCCCCGTGTGTTGAGGAAGATGCTGGAGCTGAGGAGGGTGTTGAAAAATGTAACGGTAGCTAATTTGTTTTTGTCTGTGAAAAACCTCAAGCCTTTTTGGGTTAGAGGGTTTGTATTTTTTTCCGGTAGTTCTTTCAATGTAATTGAAGAATTGAGTGAGTTCTGGTAACTAATTCTGGGTTTTGAAGATCACAAAGTTTTTTTGGGGGGGCGGGGGGCTTATATAGGTTGGAGGTCAAATATGTTGGAGATGTAGTTAACCCATACATCCCCGTTTTAGATAGCTAGCTCTTTGTGATATTTGATAGAGTGTTTTCCAATTTTCCCAGAAGACATTTGATTCTATAGATTTTTTCATCAGGTTGAGCTGTTTTCTGACATGCTGTTCCTTATTAGTTCTTAATGTATTCCAGTATGGCTTCACTGTTTCCGGTTCTCTTTAGTGTCTCCCTACAGTTAGGTCTGGAAATAATTCCACACTGACACAAGTTTTGTTATATATGGCTGTTTACAAAAATATATTCAAGTTACAGTTAAATAATGAATATGGGCTTAAAGTGCAGTCTTAGTTTGAGGACATTCACATTCAGAAGACAGAAGCAGTCGGATGAATTCTGAAGTGTATAGGAATATATTGTCTCCTCAGATTCAGCGAAATGCAGCCAAATTGATTGGACGGCGCTTCACTTTATAGATGGACAATGACCCAAAACATACTGCGAAAGCAACCCATGAGTTTTTTAAGGCAAAGAAGTGGAATATTCTGCAATGGCTGAGGCAATCACCTGATCTCAGTCGGATCAAGCATGCATTTCACTTGCTGAAGACAAAACTTAAGGCAGAAAGACCCACGAACAAACAACAACTGAAGACAGCTGCAGTAAAGCCCTTCGCAAAGCTTCACAAACGAGGAGACCCAGCATTTGGTGATGTCCATGCGTTCCAGACTTCAAGCAGTCATTGCCTGCAAAGGATTCTCGACAAAGTATTACAAATGAAAGATTTTATGATTTATTTATTTATGATTGTGTTAATTTGTCCAATTACATTTGAGCCCCTGAAATAAGGGGACTGTGTATGAAAATGGTTCATACAATCCCTAAACTTTTCATACAATATTTTTGTTCAACCCCTTGAAATAAAGCTGAACGTCTGCACTTCAACTGCATCTCGGGTGTTTCATTTCAAATCCACTGTGGTGGCGTACAGAGCCAAAATTATAAAAATTGTGTCAGTGTCCAAATATTTCTGGTCCTAACTGTATATTTAAGGTGCGTTTCTGGTTCCCTTTAGTGTTTCCCTATATTTAAGGTGTGTTCTAGATATCTGTATACCTTATGTCTGTTTTTAGTTGGATTGTTTTCTCAAATTCTTTCTTAGGTTTTTACATTCCTCGTCCAACCACTTCTCATAGATGTTAATGTATTAGCTGTTCTTTATTTAGAAAGTTCTCTAGCTGGGGTTGGATTTCTTTTTGGCACTGCAGCCAAGTAAGTATGTTCATATAGTTCATATACTATATAAATACATTTCCCCTGAACCCTCCCGTTGATTATGTACAGACCGATCTTTTGAAAGAGCTGCTGTTGTGATCCATTTGCTTGCAAGGTTATCACAGCTGTGTTAAGGAGGGCATATTAGGGAGGAGATGCTGCCCTCTTCAGGTCGATGTTGGTCCCCCTGTGTGCTGAGGGTGTCTGGTCTGGTTCTGGTGCAGTTCTGGCATTCAGGTCACCAAAGACTAGTACATGTCTATTGTCCTGGAACTTATCAACCTCTCTCTCCAGAATGGAGAAGGCGGGGGTCCCCCTGTGTGCTCGGAGGGGTTTGGTTATGTGGAGCACAGAAGAATCGTTTTTTCTGTTGAGATAATTTCATTTTTTATTTGATATCAGATGTCTCTCTGACTCTCTTTCCCACACACGCGCACACACACACACACACACACACACACTTTGGCTACTCCGCTCTCTTGCCTTTTACTCTTTCTCATCTCTCTTCTCACCTCCTTTATGGGTATTTTGTTTTATCTTATACTTTATCGAGGTGTAATAAAGCGGAAGTGCCCTCGGTTTTTCATGTTGTCGCCAAGTTTCTCTTTGCTGGATTGAACGCCCTTTCTGAAATGTCACACCGTCTTCTGTGTAATTCATTTTTCAAGCCCTGAATGAATTATAAATTGCAGGCTGTCTTAGAGTGCATCCCAAATGACACCTTTGCCCGGTACAGTGCACAATTCTCAACAAGGGCCTCGCGTCAGAAATAGTGCACCGCAAAGTGAATACGACGTCATTTGGAAGTCAGGCGACGTTCTCCCCGTCCTCCTGTGAGCCTCTGCTGCACACCCGGGTGTAAATAATATTTCAAATCTTTCGTGTGCTGTGAGCATCACCGTGGCTTTAGCCTGCGGGCTGGGGTGTCTTCAGGGTGTCCGGCGGGTTGGACAGTTGCAACTTTGGGACTGCTCCGTTGGTTCCATCTCCACAGTCAGAGCTGCTTAGCTATTGGAGGTTATTTCCAATTGGATGTGAACCCAGGTTCGGCTCTTACATTCAGCACCTGCTTCTCCTCCGCACATGACTTGTGGTGCTCGAAACAACACTGACCTTTTCAGAATGTCTGTGTCTGTGTGTATTTATAGCGTGTACTGGATGGGCTGTGTTCTGGCCTTTGTGGCCGTGCCGAGGTGCTGGCCTGTCTGGGCGTGGACAACAGCGCTGCTGCTCGGGGGGGGTCGGCACCCATGGGAGCGTTCGTTAAGCTCAATGTGACAAGGCCACTGACACCTCCTTGCTGCCTGTTTTTTTGTTGGACGGCCAAAGAAGTAGACCACATTCATTATCCAGACGCCGTCTTGCTCTCCGCAGTTTACAAAGGAGTTCTGAGGGGTTGTGCAACACTGTGTCTGGCTGTTGGCTCCATCGCTATCTTATTTCGCCGGCCATTTTGAAATTGCCCGCAAAGCCAGAGAAGCAGTCTGTCATTAACCCTCAACCAACCGATGTTAAAGCTAATTCTTTCTGTCCACTTAATTTGGTTAGGGTCCATTGTGGGCTGCTTTGGTTTTTAGCCACCTGCAGCTTTGCTAGTTGTTCCCTTGCCCCACCTGATTACTTCCCCAATCTATCTCTTTTTAAGGCATGACTTCCTAAGGATTTTTCTCTTACTATTGTTGTTTTGGTGTTTTCAATAAGGCCTGTCTATTTTTTTTTCTTCCTAAAAGCACCTCAAATAAACCGTTTCAGCTGAGCACTTACAGTTCACACTGAGCACATACAGAACCTAATATTACTTTGTGAATGTAAGAATTCTGTTCTACTTCCGTCCTACATGATCTTGATCCACATTTCTGCTCTGGTTTTTTTCTTTGTTAGTGTAAGTGCTCTGTATTCCCCACATGTGTAAAACTCTCCACATCCTTGATGTTTTATTCATCCATCTGGTATCCGATAACCATATCAGCTGGCGCAAGTGCAAGAATCAAAGTATATATTTACATTTTAATAGGCCAAATGAGAATCATTGAATCTATTAGTTGGAGATTTTTGCAAATAAAAGGTAAGATAAAAGAATCTACAATATAATTCTATGTACTTCCAAACTGCAGCTGTAATCTTCTGAGCTGTTTTGTCTTATGACTGACCATACAAGGTACTGTGGTGTCAAGGTGGTATGAAGGGGACATCAAGGTGAGACATATTGTGTGTTCCTTATTTATTACGGTGCATTTCAGTAATATAAAGTGGCTATACTCCTCCTCACCCTTCTCCTCTTCCTATTGTTCCATTTTTCCCCCAAAAAATGTATCCTCTTCTTCTTCTTCATCTTCCTCCCTTTTTGTTTCTATCCACTGCGCTGATGGGCAAAGGAATTCTGTGTAAGGACATGTATTTTCAACTCTTCATTTCTTTTCTGATTAATAAAAAACAACGAGAAAATACTGAGGGCCACTTACGACTTTCGACAAAACCAAGCCGATGAAAATTGTCATTACCGCCTTCTCCTGGTCAACTCCGTTACTGACGCTTGGCGTGAATTTGTTTCATTTCCAGGGCTGCATCTCAACTGATCTCCACTTGGCACAGGAGCTGGACAATAAAGAACAGCAGTTGGAAAAGTGCTGCGATCCACTCATTAATGCTCATATGGTTAGACATATTTTCAAAACTACTTCAACACAGAAAAACACAAGGAGAATCCAAATTTGGTCTCCAAGTTGTTTTACTTCTCTGTTGTTTGGAGGTCTACATCCTGTGTAATTTTTAGAAATCCTGTAAAACATCATCGGTCCCACAGCAATGAACAGGTTTTCCACTGGAGGAACATAAACCTGTACTTCAGTAGTCCTTGGCTGCCCAACAGAGGTCCATGCTAAACTGGCTCTCCAGGCCATAATTGAAACCTTATGTGAATGAGGGAGAATTCTGGGTCTTTTTGGCATCATTCCACAGTGATTTTTTTTCCTTTTTCTTTTTTTTCCTCCTCTCTTTTCTCTGTAGCAATTCCACCAGCCCTTCTCCTCCTCCTTTCCCAGAAAGTCTGTCCCGGGAAGAGGGTAACATTTTGTCACAGCGTTCCCAGATCGGGAATTATATCCAGTCGATGATGGAATAATATTCCCTTGGATTACAAATGATTTTGGTAAGTCAGTGGCGCTGATGAAAAGAAGGTGTGATGACCTTTCATGGATGACTTTTCTAGACACTTGTTTGGCATTGTACTTTGACAGTTGAATTAGCCACGTTTCAGTGACAGCTATGAGTGCTTCTGTCATCAATTGATTGATGTGTGAATAGTTGTTTTAATTGATCATTTGTTAGTTATCTGCTGTCTGATAATATATTATTTACAAATTATTTACATCAGATTTTAATCAACATTTTTTTAAAAGCTTAACATTTTAGTTTTTCTAATTGCACATAATTATACCAAGGACCCAGATTTGTTCCTAATTGGTCACATTAGTTGACCCGGAAAAACTCCACTCCCTAAATACAGACATCAAGCTGAAGCCCCATGTCCAACCTGATTTAAACAAATGCGTCCATTGTCCTGTCATGTTCAGATCTTGTCCCGGTCTTGTCTATTTACATTAAATAGTACTTAAGACCTGGTCACAATCAGACCACAATGCTTCTTTTAAATCACCTATGTCTGTCTGAAAATTGCCACTGTCAGGATGTGGACAAAATCAGGACAAAGGACACATGTCAGCACATGTAAGGGGCAAATGGGGTTTGACACAGCAAGCAGTGAGAGTGGGAATAGCATGCTGAAATAAGCATAATATAGAGCAGGAAAAGACCACACAAAAGAACAGAGGCAGCGCTTTACAGCAGACCTCTGTGGGTATCCGATGCTGCCCATGTGACCTAACCGACTCACCGGGGCCAAGACAGAACCAACGAGTCAGTACTTTTCCCCCACTCCCATATTTGGGTTGAACTCACCAAATGAAACATTGTAAGTACAGAAGTGTTTCTATTTATTAATGCAGCAGCCACATTTCACCGGGACGTTTACGGGCTTTTCACCAGTTAAATAAACGCTGGGGACTCGGAGTGCAATGTTCCATGAACAGAGAGCTAGTCAATGACCCCGGATGTCTGTACAAGGGATCCTCTGTTTATGTTGGTGTTGCCGGCTTAAGGCAGAGGTGTCAAACCGATTCTACGGAGGGCCGAGTGTCTGCGTGTTTCCACTCTCACCTTGTACTTGATTGATTAATTGATTAGGTCACTAATTGGTTAGTTTCCACCCTCACCTGGTGATTTAGGTCTGAACTGGGAACCAATTTATAGGAAAAACCAAAAACCTGCAGATACCCCTGGCTTAAGGACACACTTAGAATCATGATCTTAGGCCTAATCCACACGTACATGGGTATTTTTTTTTAAACAGGGTTTTTTCTATGTGTTTTGGCCTTTCGTCCACACGCAAACTGCATTTTAGGTCACTGAAAACGGACATTTTGAAAAATGTTTTCCAGGAAGAAGATATTCAAGAACTCTGTAGACAGGAAAACTGAGATTTTGGCTTGTAACGTCAGAGTGTGCATCGCTATCTTCTTTGTTTACTTGAGGTGATTTTATGCAATGGCGGACATAGCCAAAATGGTATTGGTTTTAATCTTGCTAACAGGACTTTTTACATCTTTACACAAATGTACAGTTACTCTCCCACTATATTGAAGAACAGAGGCGTCAGAATGTGTTACAGAGGTCACTGCTATATCGAACACTCGAGCCATTGTTGTTAGCCTACCGGAACCGGTAATAACTTTTTCAGGCATCTGATTGGCCAACATGGTTTTAAGGTTTGGGTTATATCATTGCCTGTTGGTTTGGCATGCTTTTTGACAGTGCTTGACAGCACGTTTTCATATAGATGGAGATTTTTTTTAAAACAGCTTGTATGGAGAGAGTTTTTTTTTTTTAAAGAACGGAGAAAAAAAACTGTTTTTTTTTAAAATACCCGTGTAAGTGCGGACTAGACATTAGAATGTTTTCAAGTGGTCTCCTTTGTAGAGCAAATGAATAGCAAGGCTAGGCTAAATTAAATTTCAGTGGCATTTCAACTCAATTATTTTCTTGAAACCAACTTAAAATGAAAATTGGATTGGCCCTCTTCTCATGCTACGACGCCCTTCACCGGCTCACCCTCATCCAGCTCACCACCTCACCAACCTGACCACGCCCCCAATCACCTGAATACTCATCACCTGTGTTTGCAACTACCTGTATTCACTCAGCCACCCTATCTATTCTGTTTTGTTTCCACCTTTCAGTTGTGAGGTACTGTTTGTTCCGTGCAACATATTAAGCCTGTCTTGAGATTCCAAGCTCATAGCTTTTTTTTTTGACTTGTACCAGACCTTTAGCTTGTTCCTTGTTTTGACCCCCTCTCTTTGCCTAGCCCCTCTTGTAACTTTGCCTTTGCCATTTTTGCCTTACCATGTACCGACATTCTGTGCCTGGCCTTTGACTTTGTTTTTTGGACTGTGTCGATAAATCTGTACTTGGAATCTGCAACCTGTTCCTGTGTATTCCCGACACATGGCCATCATCCTCGGTGTACACCGTATAGATGGGTGAGGGGCATCAGTTGGCCCCCCATTTTGGTCGAATGATTCATCTTGCCAAAAAATAATTTCACAAAAGTACACTGTTGGCATTACAGCCAGTGACCGAAAACGCCACCCTCACAAAGAACCCATTTGAACCCACAAGGTCGGCTACTACTTATTTTCCACCATTTAACATTTTGAGAAAATATTTAGAACGCTGCTCCTCTGAAACCGAATCAACGATCTGCGCCCTGCATGGAGAAAGATTACCCAGTAACATATTTTTTCAGATATTGAACTATAAACATTTACGTGACGTTGTCTGCAAGGATATTTGTATATGAACTTGATGTTTTTGTCGTTCTTCCACGCTGAACGTGTGAGCTTTTCTCCAGGCGTTTAGCTCGCGGCTGTCTCGGAGATGAAAGTGCTTCAGATAAGACATGGTCTTCTGCTCTTCCTCCTCGCTGCTGTGAGAACTCAGGTCAACCCAGGTACTGGACGTGGAGGTCAGAGGTCAAAGTTATACCCATTTCACACTATCATGCCAACAAGAATTGTACAGTCCTGGCACAAATCCAGCCCTCTACAGCAGGGTTGTGGTAAATTCAAACTAAAGGCAGTTAATTAATATAGAAAGTAAAGTAAAATTCCATTTAAATAATTGAGAAATGTGTGTAGTATCTTCCTTAATTACAGAATTCTCAATGAATTGAGCAGTATTTATTTCAACAATTGTATAAAAACCTATTTTCTGCCTTTGCTTGTGCATTTAGGTTGTGTGTTGTGTGTCTATTTATACTTACAGAATGTATGTGTGTGTGGTTTAGCCATTGGTACTTTGGTCAGATAGCAAATATGTGAGAACAAGCAGGTCATTCACGGGCTGGGGAACATTCAGGAAATGTTTGAAAAATTGTAGGAGCAGGACAGACTGTAGGAGCAGGAGGAGAGAGACTGCAGGAGGAGGAGAGACTGCAGGAGGAGCAAATATAGGAGGAGGAGAGAGAACAGGGTGAGGACAGAATGTAGGACTGTAGGAGGAAGAGAGGAGAGACAGTAGGAAGAGTTGTCGGGGAGGGAGACACAGCAGAAGAACTCCTTTGCATTTCTCTCCTGGATTTTTCCACTTGAAATAATTCAACTTCAGTTCTCAGTATAAAGCATTTCTGTGTTTATGACAAATACAAGCAATTTTGCAGTTCAGAAGTAAAACAAAATAATTTCAAAATAAAATATAATTTTTATCACATTTTATATGGTTACTAGATTATATAGAAATATATTATTTATTATTATGTATAGAGCAAGTGAATAATAACTGTGGCTTTGGCTCCGGTAGAAATTATGAAAAAAGAGACAAGCAAAATAAAGAGTAAGTCAAAGGGACTCCTCCCTCCTGTGTGTGGTTGGAATGGCTCTCATACAGTGGTGCCTCTGTCAGTGGAGGGGCCTCCTGGCGTTAACGAAGGGGCCAGGGTGGGTCTTCCCCTGTCCACTTCCGCTCTGGCTCAAACCAGACTCTACTAAACACACACTGATATCGGAGTTTACTTTACATTTTTAGTTAGTCATAGATTTGAATCAGGATCCAGATTTTTTTTTTTTCCTGGTTTGACGGCATGACATATGTTTAACTTTCAATGGTTGGCCTAGGTGTGTGCCGCTATCCCCTGGGCATGACCGGAGGGCAGATTCTTGACGAGGACATCTCTGCTTCCAGTCAGTGGTCTGAGTCCACTGCAGCCAGATATGGCAGGTACGCCCTCCGCATTAATACGGCGCCCTTAACTGTTTTCCGCGGTGTCTCTGCTGTCTGAGGTCGATGTGTCAGGTATTTTGCTTTCAACCAATCCGGCGAAGTCAGAACGGTGAGCTCTTGCACCCCCCCCCCACCCTTCAGGCTGGACTTTGACGACGGCGACGGGGACGGGGCCTGGTGCCCTGACATCACGGCCGAGGCGGACGTCGGCGGCCCGAGGGAGTTCCTCCAGGTGGACCTGCGCTCTCTGCACTTCGTCACGCTCGTGGGCACCCAGGGTCGCCATGCTGACGGCATGGGCAATGAGTTCGCCCAGCGCTACCGCATCAAGTACAGCCGCGACGGCAGCCGCTGGGTGGCCTGGCAAGACCGGAGCGGAAGGAAGGTGGGTGTCGGTTGGTCAGACGTTTGGCCGTGTTCCACAATGGAACCATTCGTGCCACGCTATCAGGTTACTGAATGACTCCGGCTGTGAAGCGTCTGCACTGACCATCTTCTCCGGTGTTGTTTGGCAGTGGTCTTGTTGCCATGTAATTTCCTGTTCTGGTCTCCAGGTGATTGAGGGGAACAAGAATGCCTATGATGTGGTGCTGAAGGACCTCGAACCACCCATCATCGCCCGCTACATACGCTTCATGCCCGTAGCGGACAACTCCATGATCGTGTGCATGAGAGTGGAGCTCTATGGCTGCGAATGGCTAGGTCCGAGACATTATATATTACATCTAATCCAACCTACATCCCACATCTAATCCGATCTACTTTCTACATCTAGTCAAACCTACATCCTGTTCTAGCCTACAGAGTTATCCACACACAAAACTGAGAGACAAACATACCCCCGGACACTCCCTGAGTTGCGAAGGAATTCTGAGGGATGTGAAGTTTTGACGAGAGCGATGTCCGTCACTGATGATGAACTTTGACCTGTCCATGACCTTGTGTTACTGCAGACGGCCTGGTGTCCTACAGCGCCCCGCCTGGCCAGGACATGATCTACCGGGGCCTGGATGTCCATCTCAACGACTCCGTCTACGATGGAACCGTGGGTCCGCTGTCAGTTGGTTTACTTGAATACAGGCTCCAAAATGGGGATCTTGGAATCACAAATTTGCCGTGAACCTCATTACGCTTACAAATGTTATCGTGTCACTCACCGTGGCGACTGAGTCCCCTTGCCGGAGTGTTGGTGGAAGCCTGACGATCCCCTCTCCTCTGCCCCCCCCCCCCAGCATGGAGCAAGGCCTGGGCCAGCTGACCGATGGGGCGTGGGGCCTGGATGACTTCCTCCGCAGCCACGTGTATGGGGCGTGGCTCGGCTATGACTATGTGGGTTGGACCAATGAGAGCTTCCCCAGGGGCCACGTGGAGATGACCTTTGAGTTTGACCGGGTCCGAAACTTCACATCCATGAAGGTGAGAGTTCGACTGGGGAAGATTAGTGAGATGGACATGGGGGGGGTCACTTCTGAGTGTCACAGTGTCACAGCTGTGTCTCACTAGTTCCTTTGAAGGACCGTGGTTAAGCACGTCATGCGGTTTTTCTATTTTTCACCATAGGTGCACTGCAGTAACATGTTCAGCCGCGGAGTGAGAATGTTCCGGCAAGCCACTTGCCACTTCCGTACTTCAGAGTCGGACTGGGAGTCCCAGACTGTGTCCTTCCGTCCCCCGGTGGATCGGGTCAGTCAAGGTGCTCGGTTCGTCACCGTGCCCTTGGGGGATCGAATGGCCAGTGCCATCAAGTGCCGCTTTGTCTTCAACGAGGCCTGGATGATGATCAGCGAGGTGGCCTTCCAGTCAGGTGCAACTTTAGTAGAGCTGATTGACAAAAAATAATTTGCAGTAGGAGACAAAATCATCCAGTTGTTCTGGTTATCTCCCCATGTATGTATTTTGACATTTCTCCTGTCTGTCTTTCTCACCTCTTTCTTTCGCCCCTCTCTTTCTTTATTAGCAGGAACAGCTGTTTATAACACATCTTTGACTCCTCGTAAACGTGGTCACCCTACAAATCTTCTTCCAGGTCTAGAGCTCCTACCTATTTTTCCTTAACCAACCCACTCTGCATTTGCATTAAAAACAGTCCCCTCTTCTGTTTGTTCTTGAAATGCTGTTGTTTTATTTAAGTTGGATACAGGGAAAAATAACAAACACTAAAAATAAATTTAAAAAAAGTGAAAAGAATTTGTAAACAGAAGCATCGAAGATCGGCCATGTTAGAGTATGAAAAGTGCAATGCATTGTGGGTAAATTGTGATAGACCTAATAATCTACAAACAATAATGAGAGGTTATGACGCAAGCTGATCTGCAGATCAGTCAGTCCACAGCCAGTTCAATCCTCTCCAACACGACCATGAGTGATGCAGAAGACTTCACTTGCACACGGTCATACAGTCACAGTGTGGTATCTCCTGGAGCGACGCAGACAAGTGGTTTGGCTCCCATGCTGTTAGCTGTTGAGGAAGCTAAGCCTCTTGGCTGTTCACCTTGGGCGTTTACTGTACCTCACCTGGCTGAATGTACCTTACAATAAATACCAAATAGGACACTGACTGAGAATGACATAAGAATGAGTGTTAATGAAAATCTTACAAGGGACATAGTGTGTGAGTGTGTGAGTGTGTGTGTGAGTGTAAAATGTTACACGTGAACGATTCCAAATTTTTATCACAAATCTTTACTAAATGTTCCAGGGGATGATCCCGTTCACAAAGTGGATGAGAGCAACACCAGGATCCTGATTGGCTGCCTGGTCGCCGTCATCGTCATCCTATTGGCCATTATAGTCATCATTCTGTGGCGTCAGGTCTGGCAGAAGATGCTGGAGAAAGTATGTGACGATAGATCTTACATTAGATTCTGTGTTTTTTTTTTTTAAATATATCTTGTCACAAACACATTGCAAAACAAGTCTGAGAGACTGATTCAGTCAAACCCGCATTGGGGTATTTACACGATAGCTCTCATGCGTAATGTACAAAATGCTTCTTTCTTTCAGGCATCACAGCGTATCATTGACGATGAGCTGTCGGCTCGTTTGGCTATCCAGACCCAGGCATTCTCCTTCCATCACTCCTCTCAGTCAAGCGGGGACACGTCCAACTCCACCTATGAAAGGATCTTCCCCCTCTGCTCCTCTGACTACCAGGAGCCCTCCCGCCTCATCCGAAAACTGCCAGAGTTCGCCCAGTCCCTAGAAGATCTAGGTGAGTTGATTAAAACCCTAAAATGAGTCGTTCTGATTTACTGGTAAATCCAAGCCTGAGTACACTCCAAAATCACATTTGGTAAAAGCACTTCCTCAGATGTTTCTAAACCCCTGCGATGGCGGGGCAGGTAGGCTGTGGTTGGTGGGGGAAGCTCATGGCAGAGACTGCGTTTTGGTTCTGAGAACATCTGTGAAACCTTGTTGTTTTTTCATTGTCAGTGTTACTAAATGTCGGGTTTACAGACCCCAAAAGCAATATTTAAACAACATTTATTTATCTCCGCAGCGGGGACCAGCTCGTCCTCCACGCCACCCCAGGCCTGTGGCTCAGATGGGGCCCCTCACTACGCCGAGGCAGACATCGTGAGCCTGCAGGAGGGGGCGACAGGCAGCAAGTCATACTCCTCTATCACAGCCGTCAACATGAGCCTACTCTCTGGGAAGGATAAGGATATGAGGGAGTTCCCCAGGGACAAACTCACCTTTAAGGAGAAGCTGGGAGAGGGACAGTTTGGAGAGGTGTGTGTGTGTGTGTGTGTGTGTGTGTGTGTGTGTGTGTGTGTGTGTGTGTGTGTGTGTGTGTGTGTGTGTGTGTGT
>JACXGI010013413.1:0-20878 GCA_016801175.1 Esox masquinongy | reverse complement strand
GCACGCCCAATTTTTCAGTTTTTTATTTGTTAAAAAAGTTTGAAATATCCAATAAATTTCGTTCCACTTCATGATTGTGCCCCACTTGTTGTTGATTCTTCACAAAAAATTACAGTTTTATATCTTTATGTTTGAAGCCTGAAATGTGGCAAAAGGTCGAAAAGTTCAAGGGGGCCGAATACTTTCGCAAGGCACTGTAATATTACCATATATCCAATTCATTCATTAAATGCTTGCATAAATACTGAGTATTGTAAGCTTAGTATGAGCAGTTTGGTTTGTTTTCATGCCAATTCTGCTTACACACCAGCTAATGTTGCTAACGTTGGTGAATGGTGTTTACCATTGTGAAATAGCCTCCTGAGAATTGTTGGTTTTATCTCGCTAGTGGCTAATTGCTGCTACTGAAAGATGTGAGTACAAACGATACACATACTGTGCCAAAGGTTAAAAAGTTTTAGCTATAGTAAGGTAAAAAGTTTCCCCCATCTTTTTTGATTTCCACAATGCTTGCTAGCAAACCTGTCATCATGGTTTGGTTATTGTCAACGATGCTAACGATAGCTTTGTAAATTGACACAATGAATAGCTAGCATTATGGCTTACATACCCACCAAAGTCTGACCCACGGGAAAAACTCAATACACTGCGTGCACAATTATTAGGCAAATTGTATTTCTCAAGATTTATTTTATTGTTGGACAATCACAATGCTTTATGTCAATCCAAAATATCATTGAACCTCAAACCTGAATGTTAAACAAAGGAAAAGTTAGTTTTGATCTTTCGCAGGGGAATATATAAGTATATTTACACCAATTGGTGTGCAGAATTATTAGGGAACTAAATTGTGATAGAATTCAGGAAACTGGGCTTAAGTCGCATGTCACTACTTTTCAAGAGAGGCGTTTGTAAGACGAAAAACGTGTTCTGGGACATTGTCTTTTTTGCAGAAATGCCTTCTTGAAGTTGTGAACTTGAATATGATTTAATAACTAGTATGCGAAGGGTAAATACGAATAAAATGTAAAACTCAAACCCTTGTTTAACCAGCAGAAAATACACAACTTTTCCTGTATTGGCTGAGATAATGAAGGGGCTGGACATGCTGACATTATGAGTTCTGATTGGTCTATCAAGTTACCGGCTTATAACGTGACTACTTGGTCAGTATCATTGCGATCCCAGGAATTTCAAACAAGTGCAAACACATTGCTAGAGCTCTCAATCACTTCCCTGAATTTAGCTGCTGTCTAAATTCACCTTCCTCAACACTGGAGTTGCTGAGAGTGTTGCTTTGAAAGGGAAGTTCTGCGTGGATGTTGACCGCGAGGTGAATGTCAACGTTAGCCTCGTTTACAGTTACAAGCTGAAGAAGTTTCAGACGTTCTGCGGCACTCCGAAACGCAGCATACTTCTGAACAACATAGAAGACGTCCAGGATGAGGAGGACCTTTAAGACCACCTAGAGATTCACTTCCAGAAACCCAGTAACTATGGCAGCGAGGTGGAGTGCATTAAATACATCTCCATGGGCAAGAACGTGAAAGCATTTATCGTTATCAATCTGAGTGGGAACAAGTTGTGAGAGAATACTTTCTGGAGGACAATGATGCCATTACTCTCTCAGACTCGGAAGATGAATCGGACAACTATAAGGAAACCCCAGGCTTGGATACTGTTGAAAACGTTGTCAGAGGACGGGAGAGGTACAGTGTTGTCACATTTATCGTTATCAATCTGAGTGGGAACAAGTTGTGAGAGAATACTTTCTGGAGGACAATGATGCCATTACTCTCTCAGACTCGGAAGATGAATCGGACAACTATAAGGAAACCCCAGGCTTGGATACTGTTGAAAACGTTGTCAGAGGACGGGAGAGGTACAGTGTTGTCACAGATGTTGACCGTGTGATGGAATCAGTGGAATATCGTGCAGCGTATGAGAAGGAAATTGACAAAATACAGGCATTTCATTGCAAATGCGGAGATGGCTGAAAAGAAAACACTGTCTTGTCTTGTATGAAACAACTGTCCACGGATTACTTTTACAAACAAAGGGCAAACATGGCATCCATGACGGAGACAATGGAAGTCAACAGACCAAACGTAAACGACAAAGGACGTCGTATGTAATCAGAGGATTATTCTGTCTGCCGCGAAATATTCCTACATGTATACGGGTAAGTCTAACGTTTGCTAACTAGCTACAGAATTCCTTTTCATAAAGTTATCAAAGTCCTTTGCATTGCTAGTTATCTAGCTATAGCTACTGATGTTACTGTTAATGTTAGCTTGCAAGGTAATGACACTAACTTACCAGCTAGCTAACATTTCCTGGTGTCTAGCTTTTTCATTTAGTAGCTAGCTTTGCCTGATGATTAGCTATACTTTAGTAAATAATACTGTAACATTTCTTGTATGTTGGCTTTCTAGCTGAACCATCAATGCAGATAGCTAGGTGTGTTTCAGGGGAGGGGTGATTATGCCAAGCTATTTTTATGTACCCATTGTCTTCACATAAGTGTGCAAGTCACTTATTTCTGTAATTAGCTACCTGATTGACCAGTCATTCATCCAGGTGTGTGTGTGACTATGACCAGATATTATGAGTACACAAAAAAAAGTGATGTGGACAACCCAGTCCATCAGTACAGTAAGACTGCTAAACGGCTCAGTGGCTGTCCACCTGCACTCAAACAATATGCACTTACATTGCTGCTACTATTATGAATCCTGCTGCTAAGCCACTTTACCTTTTACCGTACTGTTTATGCCTGATGTATCAAGTCCATCTGAAAAAACTTTAATTTAATTTGGTTTGATATAGTGTGAGTTTATTACAGACTAACCAGACCAGTTTAGCACAAGGTCAGTGTCCCCATTTGAATACTTAAATAGCTGGGTGGGGTTAAGATCTAAGAGGGTGTGAACTACGCTGAATGGGCGTAAACAAAGACCAGCTCCCTGGCTAGTGTGAATCTTTCAAGGCTTTTTTCTCAGAACTAAGTGGAGCAGACTATCAACTTTTAAAGCAGCATATCTTTCCCATAACTTGATCAAACAGTATTATATTATATACCATTACCAAGTTCTGAATTTGGTCCTTTATAATATGTAAAAAAAAAGCTAAACTAAAATTTTGCAATAGAACCCATTTCCCGAATTCTGTCACAATTACAAAAATAGTTTCTCCCAAATCACTTGTTTATTCTTAATTTTTAAAGTAAGTGTAGCAAATAAGTAACAAAAGATGACAATTAATTTAAATGTATGTCTTTTCAAAAATATTCAGTGACTAATATAGCCACCCTTCTTTTCAATAACTGCCATGAGCCTTCCATCCATGGAGTCTGTCAGTTTCTTGATCTGTTCACGATCAACTTTCGCTGAAGCAGAACCACAGCCTCCCAAATGATGTTCAAAGTGGTGTATTGTCTTCCCTGACTGTAAATCTCAGGTTTGAGAAGGGCCCACAAATTCTCAATGGGATTTAAGTCAGGTGAGGAAGGGGGCCAAGTCATTATTCAGGCATTTTTGAGGCCCTTGCTTGCTAGCCAACAGCGGAGTACTTGGATGCAAGTGATGGAGCATCGTCCTGCATAAAGATCATGGCCTTCTTGAATGCTGAGGACTACTTCCTGTACCACTGCTTGATGAAAGTGTCTTCCAGAAACTGGCAGTAGGTATGGGAGTTCTGTTTCAGTCCATCTTCAACCCAAAAAGGTCCAACTTAATCATCCTTTATGATAGCAGCCCACACCAGTATCCCTCCTCCACCTTGCTGGCGCCTGACTCGAAGTGGTGCCATGTCCATTAGTGATCCAGACATGGGCCCATCCAGCTGGTCCATCAAGAGTCACTCTCATTTCATCTGTCCATAAAACCTATGAAATATCTGTCTTCAGGTATTTCTTTGCCCGATCCATACACTTCAACTTGTGAATCTTATTCAGTGGTGGTCTTCTTTCAGCCTTCTTGAACTTGGCCATGTCTCTGAGCACTTCTGGACACTCCAGGTAGGTTCCAGGTAGGTTCTGGAGGATAATGGGTTCCTGGTAGCTTGACATTTAATTTTGCAGCAGTGGCGTAGGCAAAAATTGTATTTTGGGCGAGCCAGTGAAAAAGTGAGTGGGCCTATAATTTTTCCTAAAAAACAAAAAAAAATGACTTAAATAACAATGAAACCTTAGAGAGTAGAAAAAAGAATAGACAAACTGCAAAAACAGTTACACCTTTATTTTGCAATATTCGGCAAAGGCAATAACAAAACACTAACAAAAACAAATCACAATTTCTATTCTGGTGCTGTGAAATTAGTTGTTTTGGACACATTAAAAGTAACAAATTCATTAACTTTCCAGACTCAATGTCACTGTAAGTGTAAAGACGTAGATTCATGAGGATTTTCACTTGCAAATAAAGATTTTGAAAATTCAACTGTCACTCCCTTTGACTCTGGAGTATCACCAACAAACATTCAAAAGGCTTTAATTGTTTCAACACTGGTGTGTCTAAACATCATATTCAACCAACAGAGCTCAATAAAGGCTGGACAAACCAGCATAGACAATAACCTGTCTATTTTATTCAGGCTAGTCAGCAGTGCTAAGACAGTTCACCCGAAAATAAAGTAGGCTAAAAGTAAAAGAAATTCAAATAATGAAAACTCTCAGCAGAGCACGGTTTGAAATAAGTAACAACACACTCCCTAATTTCTGTTAAATCAACCATATACAATGCAATCAGCCTGGTGGAAATTAAGCTTTTGTGCCAAAAAAATAGCAACTCATTTAAACTAAACAATGTAGCCTATAAGGCATACAGCTATACACAACACACCACTTAGTTAAATCACTTCACGGGCAAAAATTAAGGAAATTAGTTAAACAACAGGTCTACCTTTGTTGTTTTCATTCTACAAAACAAGACGCAAGCCTGGGTTTAGTGTTGAAAACAGAAATGATCTCATCATAGTCCAAAGAGTCACAGAGTTCTTTTTCAAAGGACAAAAGGCACAGATTGTTGAGGCGGGTAGTACTCATGGATGCTCTGAGGTCCGTTTTTAACCTACCTGCAGTGGAGAACAGTCAACACTACAAGAAGTCATGGGAAGGGTGATGATGACTTGAAGTAGTTTGTTGAGGTTTGGAAATATGTCAGGAGCACAAATGTCTAATATTTCCACGAGGGATGGAAATTCCAGGCCATTGGCTACTTTCCGACGCAGTTGCTCAATGAATACTGTTAGTTCAGCATCCTTAACCAATATATGAAAGTGATCACACGGGGCCCGCAGAGAATCCTTCTCTGCAAAAGTCTTAGTCTGTGGGAGAAAAGTTGCTGCTGCCCTCATTATTCCATACTGATCCTCTTGGAAACGATTGTCCAGCTCTGTCAGCTGTCTGTCGAGGATGTCGTTCCATATGTGTCTTAGGTCATCATCATTTCTCACACTTGTTGCTTTCCCCAAACTAGTTGTGACCACTGATCCTGCAAGCCTTGCCGGGAGCTTTCTCACTCTGGTCCCAGATGTGATGTCCCAGCTCTTGATGTAATTTTTCTGCATCAACTCTTTTGTTAGCTTCATTACTTGCTCAAAATCACACCCTGAATTGTCTCTAAACCGAGCAAAGCTCTCTTTTAGTCCCTCAATTAGGTCGATGCACTCAGAGACTGACAATGTTGGGCTTTGTAAACCCAGTGTGGCAAAATCGCTCGTCTGAAATAATTTTCCAAATGTGACAAGTAAAAATAAGAACTTTTTTGTTTGTATTTGTTGCAGCATGGACTGCGCCTCAACCTTCGATTGGCTGCTGCTTTCAGCATACTCAGCAAGCAATTCTAATATTATGTCGAGTAACGTCAGTACTTTGCTCACTGCTCCGGATCTGGAGCTCCAGCGCGTGTCTGTGGATCGCTCAAGTTCCAAGCACGTGCGTTCTGTATGAAGCTCCTTTTGCGCTGCCACAAACTTTGCGTGTCTGCTGCTGCCTGTCATGAAATTGTGAATATTGTTCAGTGTATCAAAAAATGTGCATTTTACCTGAGGTCATGAAGCTGCCTAATAATTATGCACACCTTGATATAAGGTGTAATTCACTTTCACCACACCCTCCCTCATTACACAAATACCTATCACCTGAAAATGATTCAATTCAATGAGCATTATATGGTTTGGAGTTGGAAAATGTGCATAGAAATAATGATACGATCAGAATACTCACTTGCCTAATAATTGTGCACGCAGTGTAGTGTATATCAGGCATTAGTCTTGCATGTCACTTTCATTCATGCATACATAATTAAATGTATTGTGCAAGATATAAAGTGAGATGCGTCATGCGGCTATTACAGTATGAAAAGAAATCAGAACATTCAGGAATTCTTCAAAAGAAAGAACTCCAAAACAGCAGAGCAAGACAGAGCAGCCAGCAGTGCTAGCCAGTCTGAGGATGAGAGCAAGCTTGACTCTGGAAGGGATGTACAGCAGGAGCCTCCAGCTTTAGCTGTGCACACAGGTATGTCAAATCCTGATTCCAGATTTCCATTTAGGAAATACTTAGTAAGTTAATATCAATTACATTGTGGTTAATTGCCAGACATAGAAACTAATGTTTAAATAAGTCAATTATACAGTTGTGCTCATAGGTTTGCATACCCTGACAGAAATTGTGGCATTGATTTTGAAAATATGACTGATCATGCAAAACTGTCTTTTATTTATGGATAGTGATCTTACGAAGCCATTTATTATCACATAGTAGTTTGGCTACTTTTGAAATCATATTGATAACAGAAATCACCCAAATAGCCCTGAGCAAAAGTTGACATACCTTTGAATGTTTGGCCTTGTTACAGACAACCAAGGTGACACACAGGAGAAAATGGCAATTATAGGTTAATTTCCCACACCTGTGGCTTTTTAAATTGCAATTAGTGTCTGTGTATAAATAGTCAATGAGTTTGTTAGCTCCCACGTGGATGCACTGAACAGGCTAAATACTGAGCCATGGGGAGCAGAAAAGAACTGTCAAAAGACGTGTAACAAGGCAATGGAACTTTATAAAGGATATAAAAAGGAAATGGATATAGAAAGATATCCAAAGCCTTGCAAATGCCAGTCAGTACTCTTCAGTCACTTATTCAGAAGTGGAAAATTTGGGGATCTCTTGATACCAAGCCAAGGTCAAGTAGACCAAGAAAGAAGAATTGTTCGGGACACAAAGAAAAACGTACAGGTAACCTCAGGAGAAATACAAGCTGCTCTGGAAAAAGACGGTGTGGTTCTTTCAAGGAGCACAATAAGACGATACTTGAACAAAAATGAGCTGCATGGTCGAGTTGCCTGAAAGAAGTCTTTACTGCGCCAATGCCACAAATAAGCCCAGTTGCAATATGCCCGACAACACCTTGACACGCCTCACAGCTTCTGGCACACTGTAATTAGGAGTGACGAGACCAAAATAGAGCTTTATGGTCACAACCATAAGCGCTATGTTTGGAGAGGGGTCAACAAGGCCTATAGTGAACAGAACACCATCCCCACTGTGAAGCATGGTGGTGACTCACTGATGTTTTGGGGGGGTGTGAGCTCTAAAGGCACGGGGAATCTTGTGAAAATTGATGGCAAGATGAATGCAGCATGTTATCAGAAAATACTGGCAGACAATTTGCATTCTTCTGCAGGAAAGCTGCGCATGGGACGCTCTTGGACTGTCCAGCACGACAATGACCCTAATCACAAGGCCAAGTTGACCCTCCTGTGGTTACAGCAGAAAAAGGTTCTGGAGTGGCCATCACAGTCTCCTGACCTTAATATCATCGAGCCACTCTGGGGAGATCTCAAACGTGCGGTTCATGTAAGATGACCAATGACATTGCATGACCTGGAGGCACTTTGCCAAGTAGACAACTATTACAATAGACCGCACGCTCTCATTGATGCTAAAAGGGGCAAGACACATTATTAAGAACTAAGGGTATGCACACTTTGGAACAGGGGTCAGTTCATTTTTTTTCTTTGTTGCCATGTTTTGTATTGTGATTGTGCTGTTCTGTTATAACCTACAGTTGAATATGGATCCCATAAGAAATAAAAGACATGTTTTGCCTGCTCACTCATGTTTTCTTTACAAATGGTACATATATTACCAATTCTCCAAGGGTATGCCAAATTTTGAGAACAACTGTATGTGTACAAGTGCAATACTCATTTAATTTTAATCATATGGGTTGGGTGGGAAACATACCATTTAGCCTACTGAGAAAAAGGCATTTTATTGTTATTCTGATGACAATGTATGTGTATTTGAAGACTCAAACAAGGATACTGGCGATGAAGGCCCTTCAGCTTCACCTGCACATCAGGGTATATATGCATTTGCCTTCTTAAAATATTTGTCTGCTTTGACTTGGGATGGGGATGTTTCATTTGCTATACTTATAGTGGCTTATACTGTCATTCAATCCAATTTTTATCAATACAAATTTAAATAAGTTAAATATTACTAATTTTACATGCAAATAAATTGATACAGCTGTTAAAATCCCTGTATTGCTTCAAAGTCAAAAAATTATACTTCAGAGTCAAAAAGTTATAATGACAATGAGAAGCATCCAGCAGTACCAGCAGGCCATTCAGAGTCACATGAGGATAGTGATGTGGCAGCACTTGTTGCCCAGCCTGGACCCCATGGCGAGCCTTAATATTTCAGTTTTCATATAAAATATATTGTACTTCATAAAATTATTGCATCTGTATTCCCAGTAAGTCATATCTGTGACTTGCATGACACTTAATCCAAGATCTGATTCTCATGCTTTTGTCTCTTTCAGATATTTAACAATCAAGAGCAGCAGGTCCCACTCAACCTCGTTTAAAGATTTTTCCAAAAACCATCCAAGGGGAGAAGCAAAGGTCTTTCAATCCATTGTGCTATAAACTCCATTCATGGCTTGAATACTCACAAGGGAAAGATTCAGCGTACTGTTATGCATGCAGACACATCTCCCGGCCTAATGTATCAGAATTTGTTTTCACCTCAGAATCGGGCTTTTCACATTGGAAAAAAGCGATGTGGAAAGATCATGGCTTTAAGTTGCATGAGAAATCTGAGTCTCACATTAATGCCAATGATTGCTAAACACAATCCTGTGGTAGCCAAAAAAATGAAAGCACAGGGCAATGCAAAGTACACAAGCAATACAATACAGAATGAAATTATGCAATGCTTAGCAAGTATGGTGCGTCATTCAATTGTGAAAGAAGTGAAGGAGAGTGAGGTATTCTCGGTCATTGCTGATGAAAGCAAAGATCTGCAAAAGAAGGAACAGCTGCCATTGGTAGTTAGATATTACTACAGTGGGGCTGTGCATGAAAGCTTTCTTGATTTCCAACATGCCCAACATCTAGATGCTATGGGGCTGAGCGAAATGATCATACACTGTTTAGAAAGCTATGACCTTCAGTACAAATCAAATCTTGTTGGACAAGGTTATGATGGGGCCTCAGTGATGAGTGGCAAACACTCAGATGTGGCAGCCAGAATTAAGACAGAGGCTAAAAATGTTTTATGTCCACTGTAATGCGCACTGTCTGAACTTGGTCTTAGTTCACACTGTGAAGTCAGTTCCAGACACTGCTTCTTCTGACTGCTTGAGAAGCTCTATGTGTACGTCAGGATCTTACGTGCACCAGAAATGGCCTGTGAGGAAGGTTTCAGTAGTGCACCTGTAGAAGTTGGTGAGAGTTTTTGCAGACATGCCAAATTTCTTGAGTCTCTTCAGGAAGTATAGTTATTTTTGGGCAGTTTTCATTGCCGAATTCGCTTGTCTGGACCAAGTGAGGTCATCCTTGATGAACACACCGAGAAACTTAAATTCGGAGACTCTCTCCACTTCAGCTCCATCGATGTGTATGGGGGCATGACCCCCCCTCTGCCGCTTACTGAAGTCCATGATCATCTTAGTCTTACGGACGTTGTTGTCTTGGCACCATGTAGCCAGGTTCTTTTCCTCCCTGTAAGCGGTCTCATCGTTGTTGGAGATGAGACCCAGGATGGTAGTGTCGTCCACGAATTTGAGGATGATGTTGGAGCTGTGTGTGGCCACGCAGTCGTGGAGTACTAGAGAGGACTGAGTACGCAGCCCTGTGGGGCTCCAGTGCTCAGGGTCAGTGTAGAAGAGGTGAGGTTGCCCATTCTCACCACCTGGGGTCGGCCCATCAGAATGTCCAGGATCCAATTGTAGAGGGAGGTGTTAAGTCCCAGGGTCCTGAGCTTAGGAACAAGCTTGGCAGGCACAATAGTGTTGAATGCAGAGCTGTAGTACACAAACAGCATCCTTACATATGTGTTGCCTTTTTCCAGGTGGGAGAGGGCGGTGCGTGTCGTCAGGGCGATGGCATCATCCGTAGATCTGTTGGGGTGGTATGCAAATTGAAAGGGGTCCAAGGTGTCAGGAAGGGTTGAGCAGATGTGAGTTCTAACCAGCTGCTCGAAGCAATTCATGATGGTGGAGGTCAGTGCTACAGAGCGGTAGTCGTTCAGGCAGGTGACGGAAGGTTTCTCGGTACAGGGACGATGTTGGTCTGTTTGAATCAGGAGGGGACTACAGACAGGGAGAGGTTGAATATGGAGGTGAAAACCTCAGCTAGTTGGTCAGCACACCCCCAGAGGACACGGCCAGGAATGCCATAATGCACTGGTGACTTCCAAGGGTTCACTTGTTTAAAAACTCTCCTCATGTCAGCCGTGGTTAGGGACAGAGTGTAGTCGTTCTGGTCCTCAGCAAGCCTCCATGAAGGAATTGTGTTGGTGGAGGTAGGAAGTTAGGAGCAGAAGGCGTAGAGCTCAAAGCTGGTCGGCCAAGGGAGGCGGGGGGTTTGGTCATTGACTGGCTTTCCCAAGGCTAGTAATGCACAGGCTAGTTCGTCTTCTGGGGATAACAGGGCTCCTTGTGTGTTAGCCTTCTTAGCTTCTTCCCTCCATGCAGCTATAGGTAGCCAATTGTTTTTTAGTCTTTATTTTATTGAATAGACCTGGTTCATGGCAGTTGCGGTATATGGCTCCGTGGACCTCAGCCAATATTGACAGATCAAAGGTGCATTGTGGTGGGAAAGGGTTAACACTGTATTTTGCCATTTCACACCATTCTGTAATGTATGCAAGTGCCTCCTTACCATGGTGTTTCAGCATGTATTCAGCAGGGTTCTTGGCTTTCGTCATCAATAAAGTTGAATCTAATCTTGAATCTAATCTAATCTTACCCGAAAGAAAGATCCGTCTTTTCAAGACAACACACTGTTCAGTAATTTTGGCATTTCAGTTCTAAAACAGTGGTTATGCTGAACGTCCCTCAAACGAACACCAGATGGTGCCAAGGAAGAAATAGGGAGCCGTAACGGAACCTTTTAAAATGTCAATTCTTTATAGTCTAACCAGAGATTTATGGCATTTTTGCTGAAATAATGTGGACAACAGAACATTTATTAACAGAACTAAAGTGTACACTTGTACAAAGATTACTGTAGATGGCTAGCTAATAGCTATACAGCTTACATATAACGAAAACAATGACCCCAATCACTCCATGGCTGATTTGTTTCCTTATGTTCCCACTACACCACAGGGCCTGCTGGTAGTCAGTGCACCTCTGCATAGTCTCCAGGGGTTGTGATCTATATTACCCCAAAAAGCATACAAGGATGCGTACTTCGAAAATCCACCAGAAATGTTTGTAAACAGTTTTGTGTAGGCTTACTATAATGTAGGTACTGATGGCTGTAAGCAGTAAAATTTTGGTCTATTCTGAACAAATCCTAATGCATAATTTGTTTAGTCTGCAGCAAGGCTCGAACACTGGTCGGCTGCATGACAGTCCGTGTCTCTATGCTATTTAATAAGGGGTGGTTAGTCAGTCACTCACTCAGTAAGAAACATTCGCTCTTTTTGGCCAGCTCTGCTTACGCGGTCCAGCAAAAACAAAGTGTGTATAGAGTGGAGAATGTGTGTGTGTGTTATGTGTAGAGATACGGGACATAGTGTTTGCGGGGAGGAGTGTGGTTTCTCTTAAATAGAAATGTCTGTATGCTGAGTGACAGGAGAATGTGTGTGTGATTTTATGTGGAGATATTTGAGAGTGTGTAAAAAGAAACGAGAGAAAGTGTATTCGGACAGAGGGAGTAGAGGGTAGGGTAGGAATATGTTTGTGCAGCAGAGAGTGTGTCTTGGTGAGGAGTGGGGGGATTGTGTGTGAAGAGAGAATATAACATGTGTGTGATAGTGTGGAGGGAGGAGAGCGTATGGCCGTAAAAGAGAATGTGTTTGGGAGGTTGTGGAGACAGAGGAAATGATGGAAATCAAGTGTCTAAGAGACACCATGATGTGTTTTTGTTTGTTGAAAGAGAAAATAAAGTGTGTGGGGAGGGTGTACGGGGAAGGGGGTCGAGAAATTGGAGATAGTTTACATTAAGTATCAAAGATACATCATGTACTGTTTAACTTCAACAGCAAATGTTGTGTCCAACTTGTATGGCAGAATTTCAGTGAATGTCTTAACATCTGTGACATTTATAGCTGCTATGAAGCCATTACATTGTGTATAGGTGTGACGTGTCAAACACGTTAGCCACATAGCATGAGTCACCTTGCGTTAGCCACCTTGCGTTAGCGACCTTACGTTAGCCTTGAGCTTGCTGTCACCTGAGTGACAGCTAAAATCCTCTTCCTCTAAGCGTCATACGCACACGCAGTGGCCAAAATTATACCGCCCGGGTTGAATTGCTAATACCATTGAGTTTGAATGGGAAAGGGTTTAGTTTGTTAAGCTGAAGAATCCATGGCTCCATTGATTAAAACAGTTGCAAATAACGAGTGTCTCAGTTATCTCATTTAGTGATTAAAATCTCCAGAAAATGTAATGTCTCTAACTTATTTGGCTGATTTTTGGTGAATTTCTTAAAATCTTTGAGGTTTATAGTGCCACCATGACAGCTAGCTGTTCGTACCTCTCAGGGTTAATTCCTGGCCTTGGGGTTTATGTGTAAAGCAATTTCTTGGATAGTCCTTTTAGGATTTATAGCCATATAAAAATTGTGCCACAACTATGTCAAATTCAATTGCGGATTGCAACCACATCGTTTGAGCTATCAACTTTCTTTATAGACTTTTAATGACAATGGTCCACAGATCCTTCACAGCAAACATGCAAGCCAATGGCATGCCAATCCATTCAACCGTCTCGGAGATGTCATTTAAGATGTCAAAATAATGCAAAACATTGGTGAGGTTTATAGCGCCCCCATTAGGTCATTCTGTACTTGACTTCTGTTGTCCATTTGTGGCAGAGATGTTATTGGGTGTAATTCTTTTCATAGTTGTCGGATATTCCCATGGGGATTTATGGCCTTATATAGTCATAGACCTGCCCACCTCTAATTAATTCGCTTATTTTGTCCATATTGTTTGAGATATCAACTTTCCTTATATAACTTTAAAAGATAATGGTTCAAAGGTCCTTCACACAAAATGGCGTGCAGTGGTCTCGGAGGAGATGTCGTTAATGAGTTTTTCACAAAATTCTAAATGGAGGAAAATCTAAGGGGCAGAATTGAAAGACCCCAGAGACTTTATTTGGTCAGCATGAGAAGGGGCATATCTGGAACTTGGTTGCTTGACTCTACGACATTCGGTTAATGAGATAGGTATATAAATATTTTTTCCATATTTGACTGAGTGCTACAGCACCACCATGAGGATTATGGGTACCATGATGGCCTACATGATGGTCTACAATTAGGCAAAATCTGAAGCGTTTTGAACCTAGAGGGGACTGAGCTATGGGCCTCTGAAAATGGCCCTGGAAAATAATAATAATAATTAAAGCTGCAAGCAGCATTTAGCAGGTTTCAGCATTGAAGCTACTACAAGCCAGAATGCAATTTTTTTTCATCTTATATCCATTGTTGCAAGCGATACGACATCTATGGTTTTTCCTTTCCTATAGTGCCCCCATGTGGCCAAATTGAAACATCCTTCACACAAACTAAAATCACAACCCTTACCAAATGTAATCTCACTGAGTGAGAAATAACAACAGATATCGTGTTATGGCTATTATGCCGCCACTGTTTGGCCAATTCAGTTTACTTGCATGTTACATTGCAATAGTTTTCAGGACATTTACCTTAATTGGTATTATAATAAAATTTTCTACATCAGATAAATATGGATACTTCAAAAGTCTGACACTGTCAGAGCAGGACAACACCTTAACCCTTTAGACCCCAATAGAATTCTAGAATGCTGCTGTAGATTACTGAGAATTCTCAAAATAAACGATATTTTTTCATACATTTCAAACAAACAGATATAGTACAAAAACTAAGAACAAATAAAAATTATAAGTTAACTTTGTTGTAAAGAGGACATCATCTTCTTTAATTTGACACCACATTCATGTAACTTCAAAAAACATTTTGAAGTTACATGAATGTGGTGTCAAATTAACAATTTTTGAATGAATGTGGTGTCAAAGAAACAATTTTTCTCCCATTTTGTAGACACTTGTAATAAAAAAATGTACCTATCACTCTTCCTACTCCTCTCCCTCTGCTAGTGCAGCACCATTTTCCACTACACCATTTCTCCAATATTCTGATAGACTAACTAGATTGTGAAGTAACTTCAGCAAGTAGTTATGGTTGTTTCTATATGACGGATCGGTAGAAACAAGAACAAACATCTAAGTTTGCATAACAAAATACTGCAACTCTTTTTGGGTGAGATTGATCAAGCAATCATTCAAGGTAGGTACAGCTAATGTGATCATAAAGTACACACATCTCAAAACATTGAAAGTAGCCTGTGTTAGCAAATGCAGGTCATTATCATGATCAAGTGACAGACGACGTCGTCAGAAAAGCACAACATTACAGGCTCCAATCTTGGCTAGCTAGTGAAAGTGACAGCTCGTCGCCTCACAAGAGAAACACATTTGCGGCCACACAACTTTTCTATAGTCTGACATACGAACAGTCTGACATACGAACAGTCTGACATACGAATGGTCTGACATAGTTAGCTGACTACACAGCTAAATACTGCAACGTTTTCAATTTCAAGACTGAGCAAGCATCCATTCAAGCTCCTCAGCTGATGCGCTCGCCTATCAAGTTATCATGACAGGGTTGCTATCATCTAAAAGATATTACCTACATTTCACAGCATCAAATATAGACAACCAAACATATATATGCAGTGTATTTGATACTCACCACGACATTATCGTTTTCAAAGAGCAAGGACGTTTCCAACTTCGTATCACCAAACAACACAGAAAAAGCCTCTTCTAACATAAAAAGTCATGGCCACTTTGCTGCTAGCATTTTGAGTAAAGAAATTATAAAAACGAAAAAAAGTCAAATGACAACATACCCTTTTTCTGGTTTCTTATTAATGACATCCACGAGAATACAGTAACGTTTTTATCAGGTGTATTTTGTGATATTTACACAAATATTCTTGTTAAAGAAACACAGCTGTCTGCGGCCGCTATGGGATCTAAAGGGTTAAGCACCAAACAATGTAAATAGGTAGTTGTTTGAATTTTTCAGAATGTAATAAATGTAGCCTAATTAAATGGTAAATATAACTGAATGGAAGTTTATCAGTCTTCCCCAGCACAGAGCATATTAATAAATTCAACTTTTGCTTTTTGTAAAATAATGATGCGGGCAAAACAGATAATCATTATCATTTTCAAAGGTGTGTTTACTTAAGTATGTGTATTAACATCAATGATTGGGCAAACTATCTTAGAATTGTTTAATTTTGATGATCAAAGACTATTAAAGGTGGCAACAATGAAACTAATGCCTTTCAAGATTTTAATGTACTTGGAAAACACCCTCCCTATTCTTACTGTAAAAATATGTTGACTTTGGTAGGGCACTGGAATATAGCCTACAGGCCCATGTGTTGTTGTTAAATTACAGCTCAGATTTAGTTTTAATTTATTATTATTATTATTATAACAAATGTGTTGGACAGGCACGTTTATCCTACTTGTCCATAATGATTTGTAACTTAGTAACAAAATAATTGCTATATAATTCGAATAACCTCAACATGACATTTGGGCTATAGGATATTGTCTCTCCAAGTAACCACCATATTCACAGTGACCGTGGAATAATGTGATTTAACAAGAGGCTTACAAAACACTAATTACAGAAACATGAATACATAGTGAATGAAACCATCAAAGATGTACAGTACCATTTTGCAGTATGGCAGGACGCTACAACAAAAATAGACATCGCAAAGCCCAAATCAATGACATTACAGGTACCAAAGTAACAAGAACGCACTCACAACAGCAATGTTCCCTTGACGCTGTAAGCCAGGTATACTTTTCGTAGTTGATCGATTGAAAGTGCCGCACAAATCCTTTCCCTGAAAGGTTGCTAGCTGGGGTTTAGTCGACCCTTCCTCACAATTTCTAGCTTTTCTCGAAAAAGGCTTTGCCAGTAAATCTGCCACCAAATCCATTTCTTCTCCTCCATTGTGCATTAAAAAAAGAACAGGGCTCAGAACAAATCTAAACAAAAAATCTAACAGAAAGCACTACATCTAAAAATCTAAACGTCACGAAAGACAGTTAAAAAGAGTCTTAGATGTTCCTACATTACGTCCTAACTAGTTTTACCTCAGTTAGGTAGCTGTCTCACCAATCACACTACCTGAAAAATGCACACGCAGGCAACTAGGCAAGCTAGAAGGCTGTTGCATGTCAAAGAATATGCTCATTCGGGCAAACTCGAAATCTGATTGGTTGAAGAATATGACAATCAAAACATCCTCCCCATTTGCTTCAACAGAAGATGGGATTCACTCAAAATGATATAGGCCTCAGGGTAGATTTTCACCCAGAGACAGCACATGTGGAAAATCTGATTGGATAAAAGCTCTGATTTATTTGAGCTGCACTTGAAACAGCGCAACTGAGGGAGAGAATAGCAATGAAACTACGTCAATAGACTGATGGGAATGAACATTTGTAAAATACATATAGCATTAATGAAAATATATATTAAATTATACAAATATAATTTTTTGATTCTGACATCACTAGGCCAGCAAAAAAGGCCTCAGGTCAGTAGCAGTTTTGAAAAATATCTTGTATCGAACAATAATTCTATCAAGTCGTCAATGTTTATTAGTGACATAAAATGTTAACTAGCGTGTCATAAATTACCATTTCTGAAATTTCCGACGTAGTTAAAAAATACAACTCTGTTCCCAATTATCGTCTACCTTACTATTTTGTTCAATTGCATTATATTAAATTTTTATTGCTGTTGCAAATTACAGATTATAGACTAGACAGTTTTACTTACGTTACTTGCCTTCCAGTAAAGAAAAAAGACTGATCACCGTAACATTACATGATGTCTGGTCTGTCACACGTGGTATTTCACGATTTGCAACTTGTCTGCTAAAGATTGTTTATCGAACAAAGTCAGGTACAGGTGACAAGATGAGTGACTCAGAGACAGGAAGGTAATCAAGATTTGAACTTCCGGTCAGATTGGTGAATCGTCTTGTTCAACCATTTCTGGTCACAGAGACATTTTGTCCCAGAATCCAATGGAATGAAAACAAAAATGGCTGCACATTTAGACAGTAATTAGCCAAACAAGCTCAACGTAACCATCATAAAGGTGTTTTTCACTGATCGTATTTGTCCATTACTAAATATGCAAGAATCGGAATTCATTATTTTTCACAATCTTTAGTGAAATTGTGAATAATCACGTAAATAAAGGCATTCTTAACACACAAACCATTGTCTGATGGTTAGCATATGTTTTATTGACCCAACAAGTGGAGTGATACTCAGGAAAATAACACACCTTAGAAGGTTGCTCAATAAATATTCAGTAAACTCTTTAACAGTACTACTGCCCTAAATAGTTTCTAAATATAATTTTTAACCAGTTAAAATCAGAATACTGCTCCATATCTAATAAGCAACATGGTATTATGGGCTGCTGTGGTGGCAATTTTTGTTGTCATAATATACAATTCTGGAATTGTCATTGCATACTGAAATAATGTGCATTAAGAAATCACACTGAGGGGACTTCAGTGATATTTTGTACTTGTGAAAAGGTTTAAATCTGTCATTTGATGCTATAGAAGTAGCGTTTGAAGCATTTTTCACAACTTAATGGGTCCCAATTGCAAATATGTTTCTTAGGAGATGGACTTATATACCTCTTTTCAAGATTTTATTTTAAACATGGTGAGCGTGGTGAGCTTGTAAATGTGAGAAACCTCAATAGCGCCACCGTGTGGTTGATAAAAAAAATTTGCAGTCATTATTGTTGTATCATCTTTGTTAACATATGCACCAAGTAGAATTATTATACCATTATCCTTGTAGGAGATGTCTATATATGTGCAAAACCACACCCCTGCACATTTTCATCTGTCAATGGCAGCCATTTTTTTTGACATACTGGCCTGGCTGATATAAATTTTGAGGACCTTGGTCCCTAGATAAATATCAAAGTACATGAAGATGGGATATTTGGTGCCAGAGGGTTTAATTTTTTTGTGTTTTTCCATGAGGCCGACATGCATGCCACTGCACCAGAAGTTGCGGCCCTTGGCCCTTTATTACCATAAAAAATTGGGCACCTTTACGCCATTTTATCACACCGGAATTTGCAAAAAACACCCTTTTTTGCCGGAATAATAATAATAATAATTAAAGCTGCAAGCAGCATTTAGTGGGTTTCAGCATTGAAGCTACTACTAGCCAGAATGCACATTTTTTTCAACTTAAATCCATTGTTGCAAGCGATACAACATCTATGGTTTTTCCTTTCCTATAGTGCCCCCATGTGGCCAACTTGAAACATCCACACAAAGTAAAATCACAACCCTGATTAGGTGTACCAAATGTAATCTCACTGAATGACAAAGAACAACAGGTATTTTACATTGGCTATTATGCCGCCACTGTTTGGCCAAATTGAATTTTCTTGCATGTTACATTGTAATAGTCTTCAGGACATTCACCTCAATTGGTATTACAATACAATTTATTGCAACAGATGAATATGGATACTTCAAAAGTCTGACACTATCAGAGCAGTACAACACCTTAAGTACCAAACAATGTAACTAGGTAGTTGTTTGAATTTTTCAGAATATAATTCATGTAGCCTAATTGTATGGTAAATATACCTGAATGGAATTTTATCAGTCTTGCCCAACGCAGAGCAAAGTAATGAATTCAACATTTTCATAGGTCTATTTACATAAGTATGTGTATTAACATCAATGATTGAGCAAACTATTTATTAGAATTGTTTAATTTTGATGATCAAAAGACTATTACAGGTGGCAACAATGTTGCAATATTGTACAGCTCATTAAGCCTTGAACAACATAAAAATATGTTGACTTTGGTAGGGCATGGGCATATTGCCTATATATATACATGTTGTTTACAATTAACATTTTTGCAGACACTGCAATTTATTGAGTTCTGCAGAGTGTAAAACAACCTGATATTCAGGACTGAATAATTAACTGTCTGTTTTTACTTTCAGAACATTTGGAGGAGATCAAGAATCTGACTGAAGAGATTGTCTAGTTGAGGGAACAGCTGGCTCTACAATCAGGTAAAAACGAGACTGTAGTTAAGCTAGCAACTTGTGTCTTCATGAAACATTTCATTTGTCTGAGTTTGTGCCCTTTACAATAAAATGCAATATTGTACAGCCTTTCTAACATTACATGTATAGGGCAGTTAGTTATATTTATTTCACTATTAAAGCTGAAGGACATAACTTTCAAAACAGGAAGTATTTCCGCCTCATTTTCCCAGAAATCTCGGCTGTCACTGATGTGACGTCAGTTCACTCTTAAAGCCCCTATCTGTGCACTTTATTCAGCTCATCTAAAAAAATTCTTAATCGACCAGGTGAGTTGACATTTGATTATTTTAATTATATACTAAACACATCCTGGTAATGTTTTCCGATTACAGTACTACTAGCTGGGCTAGTAAACAAAGCAAACAGCACGAACAGACAGCTAAAGGCGGCGAGCTGCTGATGTATCTGATGTAGCATACATAGGAAACGCGAGAATAGCCAGCTATTTGTCTAAACTCACCCTGGTAATGTTTTCCGATTACAGTAATACTATCTGGGCTAGTAAACAAAGCAAACAGCATATACAGACAGCAGCTCACCTCTTTATCCACAGAAAGTTAGATAGTTAACCAAATTGGCCAATAGATTTTGTGTGGTAATTAGTTATAGCCAATTACTAACAACAGTATGAGGTTATTCTAGCCAGCTAACGTTGTCCTTGCTGGCAAGCTGACATTATTAGAAGCTGGTAGTAGTAGCAAAACTTGCGAGCAATGTCTGCTGGATAGATGTACAGTCAGTAACTATAGCCATGTCTGCTCTGTCTGTATAGCTAGCCACATTAACACCAATAGGGCAATTACTAACGACAGTGTGAGGTTAGCTACAGTGGTATGAAAAAGTTTAGGCACCCCTCTGAGGCTGCATAATAATTGACTCTGTCATCACAGACAATGATCACCGTGGCATGCCATTCATTTTCTAATCAAAGCTGAGTACTGGGGCATTGTCCAGACAAAGAGTTTCAGTGTAGCAATATTAAGTTCTATGAAATTAAATCAGATGTGAAAAATAGGCTATGCAAAAATTTGGGCACCCTTGTCATTCTGTTGATTTGAATACCTGTAACTACTTAGCACTGATTAATTGGAACACACAATTGGTTTGGTGAGCTCATTAAGCCTTGAACTTCATAGACAAGTGC
>JACXGI010013412.1:0-20906 GCA_016801175.1 Esox masquinongy | reverse complement strand
GTGTGTGTGTGTGTGTGTGTGCTGTAAAGTCACCTGGGCAAGTGTGTGTGTGTGTGTGTGTGCTGTAAAGTCACCTGGGCAAGTGTGTGTGTGTGTGTGCTGTAAAGTCACCTGGGCAAGTGTGTGCCATTAAGTTACCAAGGTGTGTGCATGTCTCACCTCTTGTTGGCGATGAGCGTTGCCGTTCCGGACAGGGTGTCTCCTGCCTTGGTGAAGAGCGGTGACTGGAGCAGGCAGCGGACCTGGTACCAGTGGGTCAGGGGCTCCGTGGGAGACGTGGAGAGCCACACCGTCACCCTGGAGACACACACACGAACGGAAATGTTTCAATTGACAACACGCACGCGCGCGCGCAGGGAAATCAATTGACAAAAATAACCCACACACGCACGCATGCACTCACGCAGATCCGATGAAAGCCACGTCGAACCAGAAAGCTAGTCCATGGACCAGCCCTGACGTCATCATGTGGAACTTAAAGGGAATCTCTATCCTGAGAAGGGGGGAGAGGGAGGGAGGCAGAGAGGGGGAGGGAGGGAGGCAGAGAGGGGGAGGGAGGGAGGCGGGGGTTAGTTGAAGGATGACAACAGCCATCCCTGACTGTGTGCTAACCACAGCCCTCAGACCAAACAGAACTAGAACCAGCTCTCTCTATCTACACATTATGACCCAACAGAACCAGCTTCATCTGTCTATACATTATGACCCAACAGAACCAGCTTCATCTGTCTATACATTATGACCCAACAGAACCAGCTTCATCTGTCTATACATTATGACCCAACAGAACCAGCTTCATCTGTCTATACATTATGACCCAACAGAACCAGCTCCCTCTGTACGTTATGACCCAACAGAACCAGCTTCATCTGTCTTCTTCTGAAACAGACAGAGCAGTGCATCTCCGTGCCTGAACCTCATTTTGAAGAGACAGAGGATTGCGTCTGCTGAACCACCAGTGGGCCGGGCCCAAACCCACGCCGGCCGGGCCCAAACCCACGCTGGCCGGGCTCAAACCCACGCTGCAGCAGTACCGGTGAACCGGAGGCAGAGCCTTGAACGACAGGACCGCCCCTGACCTCAGAACGAGGTCATACTCTAAGAACCAGCGGGTTTCTGGAGGAGCTCGGTAATTTCAATGGGGTAGGCATGTGACGGTCATACCCCCTTACATTCAAAATGTATTGTCTAGACAGACATCACAATCTGTATGAAGCATGAATGTCTGACTAAACAGGGGGGGCTGCTCAGAGCCTCAGTCCCTATAGCAACGTTAACGCTAAATCACTATGGCAACGTTAACGCTGAATCACTATGGCAACGTTAACACTAAATCACTATAGCGACGTTAACAGCATGATCAGATCATAGTTTTGGGATGAGACTTGTGTCATCTGAACTCCTTTTCGACCAACTTAGTATCTCGTAGCGGTTGTTTAATCTGACAGGCTCAGCGATGTGAGCGAGTGAATCGTTTCTTTCTGGAGGAGAGGAGGGCTCAATGTCATAAACTGATGGGGTCCCACTCAATGTTTACTGTATGTGTGTATCATCATAGCTGGTAAAATGGCGGATCAACCGCGATGGACTCACCTGTGCAGATCAGTTTCCTTGGCATCCAGGAAGTTGACAGTGTATTTAACAGACTTGGCCATAAGAATGCGAATATCAAAGGTGTCCTGCAAAAAAAGTTGATAAAATACAAAATTGAAATTATGCTGACAATAAGTACACTGTTACTGTATAGCGGTTCAAACGGAATGAGTGAGTGTGTGGGAGAGAGGGCAGGGGCTGGAAGGGAGAGAGTCTCACCACGATGGGTTGTCTGAAATACTCGTCTACTGCTGCTTCTCTCAACGAGGAGAGATCCACCCCATGGAAGGAAGGCTGGTACCTGAGAGAATTAAAAAAAAAATAAAAAAATATTCAGCACAAAATGATCGGCTCAATATTTCCGGGCAGTTGTAAGAGGTGCTGTGTAAGCCAGGTTCAACGTTGCTCACCAGAAGTTGGCCTTGGTGAACTGTTCCATGTAGAGCTGTTCGTCTGTGAAAGGGGCCAGGTGAACGTCGCCTAACGTGGGGAACATATTACCTGGGGGAGGGTGGGGGTGTAGAGGGGCAGAAAAACTCTGATCTCTTTATTTAATCAAATGAATTTATCTTCCCCCGGATATCTACTCCAATCGGCCTCCATAATCTCCGCCCTCCCTCCCTCCCTCCCTCCCTCGTCATTATCAATCTTGGGAAACTTCTCCCGTGGAGGTAGCTCTCCTGCTTTCGGTCTGACTCAGATCCCACCTTCCTCCCCCTCACCGTTGGGCTTGAGGAACTTCTTGGCGTGGAGGTAGCTCTCCAGCATCCTCTCGTTGAACAGCATGTAGCCCATGGGTTCAGAGATGATGATGTCCACCTGTTCAGGGAGTGAGATCTCTTCCACCTTCCCTGCTATCACCTCCACGCGGTCACCCATACCATTGGAGTTCACCAGTACCTACAAACACACACACACCATGGGGGGGGGGGGGGTAGGAAGAGAGTGTGTTTGAAAGGAAGCAAGAGTACTGAAGGAAGGAAGGGGTGGGTGAGGCTTGTTATGCCTTTGAAGGAAGCGCTGCGTTGCGTGTCAGATACTTTAGCGTTGGGGGCCAGTTACCTCAGCGTGTTGGGCCATGGTGCTGGCCTCCACAGCGTACACCTTCCTGGCACCGGCCTGTGCCGCGAAGAACGACAAAATCCCTGATCCACAACCCACATCCAACACCACCTGGGGTGAGAGAGACATAGAAAGTGCCAGAAAGAGAGATCAGACCACTGCCTCTGTGACACGCATCCATACAGAAACAGTGGTTGTTTAGTACTGTGTGTTTAAGGAACCTTATCTTTGAAGTCAACGTGGTTCTGTAGGATGGCTCGTTGGTAGGTTCCAGTCCGGACATAGTCCTGCATCATGTTCTGTTGCTGGGAAAGGTAGCCGTAGAACTGGAGACAAGGGTCAAAGGGCAGAGGTCAGTCGAGGGTTAGTTTGATCGGGTCAAAAATTCAGCCACTCTCAGGTGTCTTCGGTGGTTGATTACTCTATGCATGTGGGCACAGATTGGATTTGGTGGAAATGCGGTGCCTGGAAGACAGCGGCCCGTCGCGGCTGTGTCTCACCTGAAAGTACTGTACGGCCGAAGACTCTTCTGTCCTGTCACTGAAGACCGAGTGCTCTGCATTGTGTCCTCGGCAACTCTTCAGAATATTATAGAAGGAACTGAACTCTATACATAAACACACACAGTCAGACTTAACATTGCTTCGGGTAAAGCAATCATAGCACAGCTTGTATAAAAACACACACACACACACACACACACACACACACACACACACACACTACCGGCAGGTGTGGAGAACTGTAACAGAACACTGTTGCAGCCGAGTGTGATGATGAAGGACTGCTTGCCAACCCGACTGCATTCTGTTTCCCTGGACAACGAACACTTGAATACTGAGGTCTCGTCGCCTGTCGACAAAGTCAATGATTTAGGGGTTAAAACTAAATGGCTAAATAAAAGTCCAAGGTTAAACAATATAATACGATGCCAGTGCAACGGTGAAAGGTTCAACCACGCTCTAGCGGCTAGCTAGATGCGTTTAGGTTAGCTCAATTACTCTGCTTAACAATAAAGATTCGGACAGGACAAAGCCACCGAGATGGGCATTGCCAGCTTCAAAATTAGCATGTTAGTTAGCGCATAAGATGTTAGCTACCTCGAACGTTTCTATCTAGTGAATCGACCTTAGAGAATATTCAACTACCTACCTAAATTCTACAACAGCAACATTTTTCGTTCGGGAAAATGCCCTTTCGTTAACTTGTGCAATCCCAAACATGCACCAGCTCATCACATGGAACAGATAATCAAAGGCTAACTGGTTAGCTTGTTAGGTTGCTAGATGCTAGTTAGCCGCAAACTCATTCAAGCCTATTCATTCTTCGCAGCAGCATCGTGAAGGGCTGCTGGGCTACCTAGCTAGCTCCCGGTTGACCAAGTTGGTTAGAAACTACAGCACAGCTACTTACTATTGGAAAGATTTAGGAGAGCTGTGTCCGGGGTACTTTTGACCTCCAGGCGCAGGGGCTGTTGCTCGGAGTGTCGCTGGATCTCTCCGTTCGCATCCCCGATTGAAAGTAACCGCACGCCGGGAAACACTGATACCGCCATCTTCGCTTCTGCCTGCTAGACTTACTTCCCTGGCTCACAAACACACAATCGGGCAACAGCTACAGGGCTGCTCGCTACTGCCACCCTGCTAGTCACTCCGAACATCAGCAGCATCTGCAGTCTCGAAGCCATGTGGATAGTCACCTACTCGCAGAGGTTCTCAACCTTGCGTCGGAGGTCATATTCCACGGTCTTTTTTGTTATTCTGCTGTCGTCCATTAAGCGCAAACTGACATCTTGCTGTAGTTCAATCAAATTGATGGATGTATTTACATCACGGTGCTGTTCTAGTAGGCTACAACCCGTAGCAACCCACCTAAAATTGAAGTTGCTTTAGTTTCTGCGCGAATGATGCGATTTGTTCATGCAATCATTTGAAGTTGATCTTTCAAACACTTTCAGGCAACACCAACAATATATTTAAATAAACATGCAGTGTAGACATTGATCTTAAAAGTAATTTACTGGAAACACACTTTAAACATAGTTACAACGTCAGTTAAAGGCACAGCAGAGGATTGACAGTGTCATAATATTACATTAGAAATTATTTTAAGGCAGGTAGCTAAGCTACAGGCATGCTTACTGTTCAATGCTGAGAAGATAAACACAGAAGGCTGATGCTATTATATAAAGTAAATTATGAGGAAGAATTGGCTTATCTATAAACCTGAAACAACCTGAAGTACCAGCTGTGGCATTTGGAATAAAGGTTAGTGTTGTTTATGTTAAATAATTTTCTATTTACTGCAGCGGTAGTATTATTTGTGCCTGCATTCAGGGGGGGGGAGAGACAGGAATTTAGTCTCAGGACAAAGGCCAGGCCAAGACTGCATTTAGAACGGTACAGTGGAACACAACATTTAAACTCCGGGTCACTTCGATATCATGGAAATTAACAACCCTTCAATAAAGCTACTACATCAACACGTCACAGTGCAGCAGTGTCATTTCAACCTGGGTTCTAATCCCTATCGTAGCATACTGTCAGTGCCCTGGAGTCACTCAGAGGGCAGTGCAAATTGGCTCAGCAAAGTTTGGGGTGAGCGAGGGGGAATGTTTGATGGGGTTGCATTGCATCGTCGTGCCGTGACAACTTGTGGTACTGTGGTTGGGTGGGCGTCTGCGTAGCTCAGGACAATGGTGCATGAAGATGCTGGCCTCATTTGTGAACTTTGCTGTATTACAAACACCCACTGTTACTTTGTATTGACATTAACACAACACACATAACCCCAATTCTAACTCCAAACCCCCCCCCCCAACAAAAATACATAAATTGTACTGACAATACTATACTAACATACTAACTATACTAACGCATTCAACCATGTCACATGCTCCAGATTGAAACGTCTGTGGGTCTGGTGCTAAAATGCTGACGGGTTCTCCACATTCCTCCATGTTATGCATTTTAACTATTGTTTTTGTTTGTTGGAGAAGCATTCTACTCCGAGTGTGTTGGTTCTGACTGACTTCCTGGTTGAACGAGCAGCGTGATAAGAATGTGGACTTAAAATAGGAAGATGGGAGTTAAAAAGTACAATATAACAGGCCCTCATGAAACCTACATCTGGGCATATGTGGCTAGTTTAAAAAAAGGAAAATTATGAATTAAATCTAAGAATGCTAATTCCATGGTTGTGTACCATGTGTATGGTCGTACCAGGAAGTATACTGTATGTGTAACGCAAGCTACGTAGAAAAGCACATCGGCCAATTGGCCAGACCTGTAGACAAAATATCAATACATTGCCTGGTTAAACAAACATTCAATGGTTGGTCAGGCATTGGGTTGTATGCAAAGGCCTACGGTGTATACACATACTGTGCATCCCAAATAAAACACTATTCCCTATTTATTGGAGCGACCTAAATAGGAAATAGGGGTGGTATTTGGGACACAGCCTTCATCAAAGGCACATTCACTGGCTGTTCTCCTGTAGTTGGATCACACTGGTGGAAAGGACAATGCATAGATACAATAGAGCAAAATTACAGTAAATTTTCCAAAAACTACCCACAATTTCCATACATTCTGAACAGAGGACTCCCTAGCAATTCTCTAGGGTAATTTTCCCTGAAATTCTTAAAAATGTTCCTGAAAATATTAAAATTTTGCAACCTCAATACAATGTCATCATAACATAAAGGGTATCTAATAAACATACTGAATACACAAGTATGGTATTTGGCACTACCAGGCTAAACTTCATTAATACACAGAGAGGTGGTGACTTTTTAGCCTGGTTTCCAAGATCTATTTGTCTCGTCATGCCAGTGCTGGTATGGTTATTTGTCTGCCTTGGTCTGACAGATCTGGGACACCAGACCAGAGGATAGTGTTGGGAAAACTGTAGTGCTCAAATGGACCAGCAACAGAAAGAGCCAGGAGAGGTGGGAAAGGGGCCTCCATAGGACATACAGCAAGAACATCTTTATACACAGTGACTGAAAGAGAGGAAAGAGAGGAGAGAGAGAGAAGAGAAATGAGGAGAGACAAAAAGGAGGAAGAGTTATGGGTTACAAATAGTAAATAAACAGTATCATCACTAACACATGTTGACATGATTAATGATATAATATTGTTTATCAAGTCATACAGGAGCCTTTTCACCAGAGTATGGTGGAGAGGGAACAGGGAATGTAGGTAATCCAAATTATTAAGTTTCAAAACATCTTGCAGCAGCAACCACTCACATTGAACCGGTGCAACAGAAACAACAGTATTAATTAAACCCAAGGAAACAAAACAACATCTGGGGGGGGACAACAACTGATTACCAATAATTGTTCATCCGGATAGCATGAATAGCTTCCACAGGTTTCTGGGAATTGCACTTAAACTATCAATATGCTGCTTACAACTCCCTTCAAACTGCGCACTATCCACATGTTCGTATATGACTCTCCGGGTAACTTGGACTAGTCTCGACTCCCCCATCCCACCAAAGGTAGAGAAGCCTGATAGAAGAGCTGCAACGTGACGAGGATGAAAGGTAGGGGGCTGGACGAGAGGCAGTGGGTACCTCAGAACAAGGTGCAAGACTTGGGGGGTCTGAAGGGGTTGTCACTGGAGGGTACTCCCATCAGGAGAGGGTCCTTGTGCGCATTCTGCAGACAGAAGTTTTTCAGGTCGGTCGCAGCCTGGGAAACCTATTTGAATGTTAAAGAGTACAGGATCACATGAGGATGGCCTTCCAGACAGATTAAGGCCAGTCCTGAACTAAAAAAAAACAATTTCAATGTTAAAAAAAAAACCCTATAAGAATTATTCTTAAATCCAGGACACTGCATTTACACTAGGAACCGGTTTTCCAGAAACATATTAGGCCTAGGTTGGCCGGAAAAGCGATCTTAAAAGACTAGGTTTAATATGCCACTGATGTTCGCGACAGGTAGGCTGCTAACTACGTTGTAGGTGTACTGTACACTGGGGTGAGGTCAAAAGGTGTGTTCTAAAGTTACGGGTGAGGTGACACGGCGTAAACAAGGGGTGAACCGTTCATTGTGTAGCCGGAGCAGCGGACGACTGGTGTTACCACACACGCAGCCTAATTTCCATTTTCACAGGCCACAACACAGCGGGCTTTTGGAATAGATTTGCAACTGACGTATACTCTAACTTTAAGTTACAGTTAAGACTACAGCTGCCATTTGGATTTTCATTGCAAAAAAATGAACACTTCATGCCCTGGACAGGAAGTAGCCTAATTGAATCACACTGGGTAGGCAGCTATGAAAAGTTGTGTTGTTTGCTTGGGAAAACAAAGAATGCCGTTGGAATGTTAGTGAAGTAACCTTCACTAAACCAACCTAGCAACATTCTGGCTCAGAAGACTTTCAATCGATTTACAACGTCTCTAACACTGCCGAAACAGGTCCAGTAGGGTCTGTCTGGAGTTATAAACACGACTATGCCACCGTTCGTCACTCCGTCAACGTTTCGCATTGACCAACAACTATTGCCTGAAAAGAGGTGACAATTTATGGGTTAAACGGGATGTTTGACAATCATGAAAAAATATGTTAATGACAACGACGATTTCAGGGCAGTTGTCTAACAGTTGTAACCTCATCACTAACGTGACAACTTCATAAACCAGTAGTTTGCAACTTTGTTTCTGTTATCTTTACCAACACAGTCAGTTTGTTAGCCTATTTTGTTTAATTAACTTCAATTACTAAACGGCTGCGCTGCTCCAGTGACAGGAGTGTCACAGTTTTTAAAGCTCTTCCGTATTTGTGTTGCTGGTACTATTTACCTTGATTCTCCGGACACTGGCCTCCATCCGCAGCTGTTTCACTGCTCTTTGGGCTACCACCAAGTTACTGCTGGCGTTGTTATTAGACATGTCGACTGTCTTGACTTAAAAGTAATGTAACTGAGATAAAAAGTCGAAAAACGAGAGGCAGAGCTGTCTGTAGGTCCCTGTCTACCCGCCCAGTCGACACAACTTTCCCTCAACGTCATTCTAATTGGTTGTCGGTCAATCGATCATGGCCACGTCATGTTTAGCCAGCAATTTTTTTAACAAAGTGAAAACGGTCAATATTATAATGTAAATAATGATTTAAAGTATTATTGATGTTTTTTTAATGACTCAAATTGCTCGAACTGTCTAGAGTACAAAATGACCACTAAGCTGTTAAAACTATTCACAAACATTATTTAGTGTCAGTTTACATAACCTCAAACACCCCCTCTCATAGGTGCATGGATTGCGGATAACGGTGGTAGAAAAACGCCTTCACCGACTTGGAGAGGAAAGTGTCCGTGACTATTTCATGACTTGGAAACTAATGCAATCAATAGACTTGGGCTGGTATTGCATCTTGTGGCTGTTTCTTTTTGTCGTCTGTGTCAAATCACGGGCGGCACAAGATCAGAGAGCATTTCCAAAGTCTATTGAAGTAATTTTCTTCAAAAATAGGCTGCCCTATTCCTCATGATAATGCCCACGAGTCATGTGGTGATGTCTTCTAAATGCACCATCTGTGTTCTTTTTTTAAAGGGATACTTCTTATTTTGGAAAATGTCCCACTTAACCAAAGTGAGAAGTATTCATACAATTTCTCTGCATGCAGTTTGAAGACATTTGTGGGTAGTATTTCTTTATCGCAGTCAGCCTAGTGACAATACCGGAAAGCAATGTCATACTGCCTGCTTTGCACATATGTTTACAATGAAATTAATTAGAGTTAAGCCAACGTTAATGGCAAATGAAGTGAAAAGAAAATCATATGGTCTTCATTAGATACATCGAGGTTGTCTGTAAGCATACATGAAGCTATTTTGATATTACCACAGTAAAAAAAATGAGTTAAGATAATGGCATCACACCTGTGGCATATTTGTCTTTTGCTCAGCATTTCTTCAACATAACTAGATTGTTGACCTATAAATGAAGGCAGCCCTCTATAGCGTGTTTGCTCCTTTTTAAGGACTCAAGCTCAATCACAACATCACTGTTCAAACTTGTTTATTCGGGATCTCACAGATTCTAGCACCATCAAGTTATAGATGAGAGGCAAGCGTTCTTGGGGAATGTCATTATTCAAGCCAGCCAGACACCAAATAATTAATGTAACAATCAAGAATAGCGTGTGGTCATCCAGCAACTCCATACTGTAACAGTCAGTTGTTTAACAGTGAACAGTTCATTTCTCATTAGCCGAGCCTCGGGTCCACCCTGTGGTTAGAGAAGGAACTGAATCTAATCTAAGGGCTTCACAAGTCACTATCAACCACCAATGTCAAAATAAATGCAATTAAAAAAAAAATATATATAATATATTATAATATATTACTGGTCACGGTACTTACCAGACCAAACACTGGGATGTAAATTACTTCAAAGACACAATTCGTAGTAACGTGCTGACTTAATATGTTAGGACAACCCCACCCCTTAGAATACCTGCCTCCCTTGGTCACAACCAATGATAACCCTCCTGGTGGTTGAGGAACCTCCATTTATATTAGTCATGGTACCCCTGTATTTATAATAGTCCTGGTACTCCCCCCTCTGTATTTATAATAGTCCTGGTACTCCCACTCTGTATTTATAATAGTCCTGGTACTCCCCCCTGTATTTATAATAGTCCTGGTACTCCCCCCTCTGTGTTTACATAGACTGTAAAATAGACGCAGTCAACAGTACATATGCAAATGAGGCACATCTTTTTTTTATTTCATCACCTCCTATTAAAACATGGTGAAAAATAAAAAAATGAACGGGAGTATAAGACGTGAGAAAACATTTAACAATAAATGAAATGACCTTTGACAATTCCCACAGTATTTATTTCCCCATGCCTATAACATGTTTTAATGGCTGTAATTCAGTTGACATCTGATTGATATTCTAAATTATGTGTTTACAGAATCTTCATCCATTCATTGCATTTATTTTTTATTTTTTCATTGTTATATTTACCAATCAACAGTTTCGCTAAACGAAAAGTCTGTTTGTTGGAGAAGAACCAATGTAAATGTTCAAAATACATGATAATGTGTTGAAAATTGAGTGGGAACCTAGCTACCAACTGATTCCACACAGTCGTTTTAGGAAATATTTATTTTTCTAAGGCCCTCTCCCTTTTAATTTTCCTGACAAAAATATTATTAATTAGCTAACACCAATACAATAACTGTGCCTGACGATGTGACCTCTTTCAGTGAAGAAAATATATTGCCAGCCTACTCAGTGTTGTTGCCTTATGTCAACAATTCAGAAGCTGAATGGATTCAATTGATGTACTTCAAATAGCTTAGGCTTTTGGGAAACTTTATCTTGTCCAGTTGCTCTTTAAATGTTAACATTATATTTGCATTGTGTTGCATTGTCGCAGATTAATTAGAGATCATTTCATTCAATAATTGTTGTAAGTAAATGAAATTAATGTACATACAAAGCATTTTAATCATTTAAATATTTGATTAAAAAGAAAATAGGCCGCTGCGGTATAAACTGGAGAATAAATATTGTGGTTATATTATCCACATTTCGGCCAGAAACCTGATTAATTCCAACAATAAATAGGCAGTGATTCAGAAGTAAATGAATGACTGGCCCTAAACTAAATATCCTTGAAAGAAAAGTTGTATGGGTAAATTATGCCTATATTAAATCAATACAAAATTGCATTGTTTATCATATAAAGTTTAGGTTTAAATTTGAAATAAAGAATATATAATAAAAATAAGGAATATACATGCATTGTTTATCAGCATACAGGAAGCATGATCCAGGAAGCATGCAAGGGATTAAGGAAGTTCCATCTTCATTTTGTGACCCTTAAAATAAATAACAAACAGGCATCAATAAAGTTTAAACGACATCTGTTAACTGTTCATGAAGACAACATGTGTTAAGGAGAAGGTCATACTCATAGCTGATTGGTCCGATGGTGAGGGGTTCAAGGAGGACAGAGCGGGTTACTGAGCGCCGATTCCTTTTGGCGCAGACCTGAGGTCAGATGTCAGAAAGGTCAGAGGTAGTCAGGGAGGTCTGAGAGAGCTACATACTGCTTTGCAAAATCATAAAGAGAACAGAAAGTCAAGTCATTCAGGAGAGTCAGAGAGACCAGAAAAACTAGTCATTCAAGAAAGCCAGGGCCTGGTCAATGTAGCAGTGATGATGTAGGATAATTTTGACTTTTTTTTACTGTATATACTGTTAAAACTCTGTGCAAACAGTGAAACCTAATGCTATTTTGAATATAAACCAGCGTTACAAAGAGAGACTTATAGTCCGAAAGATGAGAAAGACTCAAACAACTCCGAAGTGATTCTGAGAGAGCACAAAGACGTGAGAGAGTTCTGGGAGAGCCAGGGCCTGCATCCACAAAGCTTCTAAAGGAAGCAGTGCTAATCAGGAGCAGTTTCATCTCTCTCCATTTCTCTCTATAGGATGTGAAGAGAGTTGATGACTCACTGGTGAGCATGAGGAGGTCCTCTGGTCACACAGACTGAGGCTGCAGTGCAGGAAGACGTCCCCGCAGTCCCCCTGGTACTGGAACAACAGGGCGGAGAAGCAAGCCCTGTGGGATGAACCGTTTTCCTCCACCCTCACCTCACAGAATTTAGCTAAACATCTAGGAGAGGGGGAGGGCCGTTGTTAAATGCAGCTGAACACAGCGGAACAGTGTTGAAAACAGAATCTGTGATTAAGCCGGGTTCTAGATTAGGTAGCCTTCTCAATAGATACGTTCTACTAGCTCAAGACAAACTTATATCAGTACAACAGTCCTTCTGAGTTGAGTATGAATGCAATTAATGAAGAAACACACACACACACACACACACACACACACACATACTTGTTCTGAATGATATAGTAACGCGTGGTGTCTTTGGGGTTGGGGGATTGTGTGGCGTAGCACTCCTCCAGAACAACCAGGAAACGCTCCATCTCGGACTCCTCTACGGACACGCCCACGTGCAGCATGGAACCAACAGGCAAGGTGACTCGGCCCGCTGGGTAAGCCTCTGTGAAGTTGTGGTCGCGGTACAGAGTCATGGTGGACTTCACTTTGGAGCCCTTACCCATGGTGGCATTCTTCAGCCTGTCAAAGGAGGGGGGAGAGACCCAGACACAAATGAGCCACGCAGGCATCTATGGTCAAGGACAAACAAGTGGTTTGGGTTTGAGAAATTAGTTTTTTAGGTTTGGTAAAGAAAGACAGTTGAAAATGTTTATGTTGCATGTTTTACAATGTTTCATGGTGTTACATGAGGTTACATGTTATGTGGTGTTACATTTTGTTTCATTTTACATGGTGTTATATGGTGTTACATTATGTTATATGTCACATGGTGTTACATTGTTTAACATGTTGTTAAATTATGTTACATGGTGTTACATTGTTTACTGTAACATTTCCACTTACGACAGGTAGGGTTTGATGGCCACGTCCAGGCTGGTGTCAGATTCCAGAGGGTAGAAACAGGAGAAGGGCATGCTCACGGGTCGAGTGAAGGAGACATCATGAATATGGTACACAAATAAACTGTTGGAAAAAATGGCGTGGGTGCGATTCGTCTGGAAAATGGGGGAAAAGGCAGAAGACGCTTTGGAAGGAATGTTTACCAGTTATCAACACTGTTATTAGGGGGGCCAAGCAACAAAGTTGCTGGAACCCTCTTATAATTGTTCATTTTATTATTAGGTGTGCTTGCCAAAGGCAAAGCAAAACTATAGATTTCTCCCATACTTCTTCTTCTTCTTCCTCGAGCTCCGCAGCCTAAATGGTAAAAGCTATAAACACGAAACCAACACCCAAACGTCCCAAATGCTCTAACTCTGGTTATTGAGCAGATCATTTTGATAGGTATTATACTATTTAAACTATATCAATATTTAAATGAGCCACCAATGTCTTTCAATGGTAAAAAAGTAAAAAAATTCTAGACGCATCTCTTTAAGCTATCGAGTCCAAATCAACACCAAGATGTTCAGTCTGGCCCAACTTGAGTTGCTTGTATTCAGATTTTTGATACTATGTTTACTTTTGTAATTATAAACATTCCAATGTTGCATAAATTAACATGTGTTTCAATGAGAACCTAGTCAAAATTTCTAGACCCATCTCATCCTACAATGTTTAAGCTATCAAGTCTCAACCAACACGAAGATGTTCAGACTGGCCCAACTTGAGTTGCTTATATTCAGATTTTTTATACTATGTTTACTTTTGTAATTATTAATATTCAAAACTTGCATAAATTAACATGTGTTTCAATTAAAGCCAAAGTAATACAGAGGTTTCAATTCAAAATGTTCATGCTGTGGAAGATTAATTAATTATGCATATATATTATATATTACAGATGCATAAATATATTCTATTTGCATAAATTAGGTTTATTAAATATGTGTTAAATATGTAGGTTTTGTGTATATGATATACAGTCTGGATACTTGTCTAGGAGTTGGTGAAACATGTGCTTATAAATGTGGGGACTTCAGCTATAGCTTGTCCCCCTCTCCGTCAGAACTCTTGCCAGCAAATCCTTGTTCTCCTTTTGGCCCGGGCCCAAATACGGGCATTCTTTATCTTATGTGTCCTATGTTCCTAGGACTTGCAGCATTAAGATGAGAACCAGATGTTAGAAGAAAATATAAGGGGCCCCTCAAAGTATGTGTCTTTGTCATACCTAGGAACGTGGACATGAGTGTGCTTTGTCTGTGTATCACCTACAAGCTTGTAATAAACTATTAGAATTAAAGTATTGGTTTCCTGGAGTATATATATTTGAGAAATTAGAATCAGGTGGACTCAACCCTCGAACCTCAGTAGTGGAAAAGAATTATCTGCAAAAATGCTTTATGGCAGTAGCGGAGCTTAGCTTTCTCTCCCATGGGTGCAAACCTTAGCCGCGGAGGACCCCCTACCACCACCCCCCCATCACATAGGTCTTGCTTCCTGATTTCCCAAATAAAATAGAGGCAGATAGTATAAATATTTAATACTACTCTCCCAAAAATGTACCATTCACGTACCATGATGAACAGAAGCTTGTTAACTGGCTACAACAAAACATACCCGCTGTTACAAAACTTCGCTGCTAGCTGCTTTTGGACCTGGATCATAACTGGATCATAACCCCTTTCGCTACAAGCTGTGATGCTGCTCCTGTCATTGTAACGTCTGATATATCCATTTTCTCTTGCTTTTGCTGCTCAACAAATTTACTAAGGACGTTTCTGAAGGGCACATATCATTATATTTAATTTTTACAATTCACTGCTTTTTTTCCCTCTGAGTGGCAGAACATCTACCTTCCATTTTTATGTTTCATTACTTAATTTTCCACTATTCAGATCCTTAGCAAACGAGAATCCGACGTTTTATCCAGGGTTGCCAGATTCACTGACAATATAGGCCCAATCACACGCGGACTCCACATTAAAACCACACACTGTGATTAAAAATAGCCCAATTAAGTAGGAAACGGGCCCATCTGGCAACGCTCGCTACACTCACAAGGTCACAGATTGGTGGATCATACAAATGGATTATGGAATCATAAAAAAATATAGATGTTTATCACTTCAATGTCAACTAAATAGTATGTAGCAAATTAATCATAATATTATTTTATTCTGCTTGCTATAATTTTTTCAACAATAAGATAAACTTCTTGGGGGCCCCTGTGATTGGCTGCCATGGGTGCCGTGCACCCATCGCATCCATTAAAGCTCCGCCTCTGCTTTATGGCCAATCAACCTTTGATAACAACTTTAAAGGTTTGAGGCTATCAAAAGAATAAGAATTAATAGAATAAGAATTCTATTACATGTTTATAAACAATTGAATGTGTTATTGCTATTTTACATCGTTAGGATATAACTGAGAATGACTCTTGAATCGTTTGTGCTACAGACACGAAACCAACTTTGTTTCACACGTTTAGGCTATGCCCAGTTCATATGATGAAATGTTTATTGATTTGCCAGATGCTAATTAGCATACTTAGCATAATTAGTGTTAATGAACTATTAGGCTGAATCTTTTGAACCATTTGAGCTACATACACGAAACCAACTTTGTTTCACCAATTTAGGCTATCCCAACTTCATATGATGAAATGATTATTGATTTAACAGATGCTAAGTAGCATAATTAGCGTAAATGAACTTCTAGGCTGTATTTTTACGTATGCTGATTAGCGTAGTCAGCATTAATTTGCTATTAGGCTGCATCTTTTGAACCATTCGAGCTGCAGACACAAAACTAACTCTCTTTAAAAAAAATTGACTATTCCCAGTTCATATATGACACGATTATTGATTTTACGTATGCTAATTAGCGTAATTACCGTTAATTAACTATTAGGCTGTATTTTTTTAACAGTTCGAACTACAGACACAAAACCAACTTTGTTTCACAAGTTTAGGTCATCCCTACTACAAATTAGGAAACAATTATTGATTTTATCTATGCTAATTAGCATAATTAATGCTAATTAACTACTAGGCTGTATCTTTTCAACCATTCAAGCTACACGCATGAAACCGATGTTGTTTCACCAGTTTAAGCTATCCGACCTTCAAATTAGGAAAAGTTATTTGATTTTACGTATGGTAATTTGCATAATTAGCATAAATTAACTATTAGGCTATATCTTTTGAACCGTTCGAGCTACAGACACGAAACCAACTTTGTTTTACCTATTTAGGCTATCCCCACTGCAAATTCTGAAATGGTTATCGATTTTACGTATGCTAATTAGCGTTATTTAACTATTAGGCTGTATATTTTGAGCTGTTCGAGATACAGACACGAGACATATTATTGGTAAGACTTTTATGAACTTGTCATGTAACTATGCTATGTATGCTAATTTATGCTAATTACCTTAAAACAACAGTATCTCTTGAACCTTAAAAAATATAGACTCCAAACCTTTTGATAGCAAAACACTATTTTGAACCATAAATACTTTTTAAACAGCTAGCAGGCACACCACATTTTCTTCAGGAAATGTACTGCTCTTGTTCCAAATTGCCTTTTCATATTGTTTGTTTGCCAACATCTTACTTTTGCATAATTACTTACTTCACCATTTGGGGGGTTACTCTGCAGATGACCAGTTTATTCTTCCTGTTGTTTATTTTTTGCTTAGTTTTTGCACTGACTTCTCTACTCCAGTTTGCTCCTTACACTATTCCCTGTTTGTTTTTTGAACTACTACTCTATGGTGTGTACTATATTTTCATTCCTGTTGTTTGTATTTAGTTTCATGCATAGATTTTTCGTCTTTTTCATACAGTTTCTACTATGTTTACTTCTTGTTGTTTTTATTCTGTTTCATACACATACTTTTACTCTTTATTGTACAGTTTCTACGGTGTTCTAATTCCTGTTGTTTTTATTATTTCATTGTTTAATAAATATCTGCTTCTCTCTACGCTCGTTGTCCTTTGCCTCATACATCTCCCCATATAGTGTGATCCAGAAGAATACGTTGAACAACGACATCTACGTTGTCAATCATACAATGCTTCACAGAAACATCATGCCGTCAATGTATATCTGACACAGTCTCATTCTGTTACCTTTTGCTCCAAATCCCATTCCCTCACATACATCCACTTGCACCAATAACCCATAGACGTAGCACTGCCTTACCACTGCCTCTTTCACACTCAGTGCTTGTCTCTCTATTGTCTTAGGCAGTAATCTGTTGGCTCAGAGATGTATATGACCACACACACGTGGACACAAATGTCCCTTACCTGAATATTTTCTTATACTTACCATATTGACACTCTATGGCAGTACGTTGCATATACACAATATGCTTCTATGCTGTATTTCTCATTGACACATACCCAGTCACACACATCTGAGACAGTGGATTGGTGAGTCAGAGGTCTAATAGATGAAGGCTATCCAGGTAGATGAAGTAGGTAGATGAAGATGTTGTGATAGATGTGTCACGAGAAAGTAATTCTATTGTTTGTAGATACTGTTTAGGCCTATGGTCTGTTAGTTGAGTTTGACTGAGTCCAGGTAAAGGATAGTGAGATGAGCTCAGCTAGATAGGACGGCTATTGGCTGCCGTCCCAGAGAAGGGAGAAACTTGCTAGTAGAAAAAAGGGGGGTAGCACCTAGTCTGGATTATAGAGAAGTGTTTAGGGACAGGCACGCCAGTTAATCACAGGATGTATTGGAGGAAATAGCGGAAATACCCACGTCTGCAATGCTTGCTTATTTGTGTTATTTGTTAGAAAGACATATCACGCCACCATCACGCCGCCATCACGCTACCATCCCACCACCAACATTTCCCAACAGTGTCTTGGGGGGCGGATCCCAGAGGGATGTGAAACAATGGTGGAAGATTGGGGAAGGATCCACCCAGAGATTAGCATAATGGGAGGAGCTAATATCATTGTATAACCATACTGTATGAAAATGTGTGTCTAAGGTTTGGAAGTCGGTTGCTCTGCAGACCAGCAGGGCTTTATGACGTCAATAAAGTCTACTACTGAATTCACAAACTCCTGAATTCTTTGAGATTGTTTTTCTAAAGAAACTAACCAGCCATGGAGTGACTGGAATCATTGTTTTTGTTATAGGCAGGCTGTACAGCTATTAGCTAGCCATCTATGGTAATCTTTGTACAAGAGTACACTTTAGTACTGTTAACAATTGTTCTGTTGCCCACGTTATTTCAGCGAAAATGAGGTGAGGTAAAAGTTACGATACAGAGCTGTAGTGAGTACCAGCCGGCTGTGTGGTCTTCTCGGAATATCCCTGACCTTCAACTTGGACCTTCAACTTGGTACTTTTCAGCCGTCGCACAACAATATATATCCACTCTGTAATACAATGAATCTCATATACAGCTCCGGAAAAAATTAAGAGACCACTGCACCTTTTCCTTTCCTTTCCAAAAAAGTTGAAAAGGAAGGTTTTGAGTGAGGAACAGAAGGGTAAAAATTAAGCGACCACTGCAAATTGAACGCTTCTGTTCCTCACTCAAAACGTTCCTTTTCAACTTTTTTGAAAATGAAACAGAAAGGTGAAGTGGTCTCTTAATTTTTTCCGGAGCTGTATTTAAAAGAATAATTGTATTACGTGACCCTTTTTTACTGTTTTCTAAAGAAACAAACCAGCCATGGAGAGACTGGACTCATTGTGTTTGTTATAGGTAGGCTGTATATCTATTAGCTAGCCATCTACAGTAATCTTTGTACAGGAGTACACTTTAGTTCTGTTAATAAATGTTCTGTTGTCCACATTATTTAAGCAAAAATGTAATGGCTGAGGTTTAACTTGCATTCCTGCTGTTTAAATTGTGTAATGGTGGAAGATAGTCTGCCACATAGAAAACCGCGGATTGAAACCAGCGAGGGACAATAATATCCATCCCTCCAGTATCACGGGCTGGCTGAACTAGTGTTGCCTGATTCCGTTTCAGGTTTAAGGTCTTTCTGTTTGGTTTTGTTTTGATTTCTTCTTCTTAGATTGGACATTCTGACTACTAGCAGCATTGGGCATTCATAAATAGCAAAAAATATTTCTCTAGTGAAAGCATGTAGTGAGATGCTTCCTGTGCCCTGCTTGGCCCCCTGAAATGCTGTTTGCAGCTTTAATTTGACCGTTGTTTTTCTATGAAGTTGATATTTTTGTGGCCACGGCTGTACCTCCAGTGTGTTTCCACAGGTACCCTCGGTTCGCTCTGCCTGGTACCACACCGTGCCCCCACGCTCTTCATGAGTGTTGCACCGCGGGTCGGCCAGGTGGGCCGTGGTAGCGTCCAGACCAGCGGCCTTCAAGTTTGCCCGGTCAACGCCCACCTGTAGGAGGCTCCGCCCACACACCAGCTCAGGGTGGAGCAAAACAGGCCTATCTGTACGCGGGAGAACAAAAATAGAACACAGGAAGAGATGTCAGTTTGAGACACCAGAGTGAAAAGAAGAATTGACAAAATCTCATATCCAGCACATACAGTATCTCCCAAAAGTGAGTACACCCCTCACATTTTTGCAAATATTTGATTATATCTTTTCATGTGACAACACTGAAGAAATGACACTTTGCTACAATGTAAAGTAGTGAGTGTACAGCTTGTATAACAGCGATTATTTGCTGTCCCCTCAAAATAACTCAACACACAGCCATTAATGTCTAAACCGCTGGCAACAAAAGTGAGTACACCCCTAAGTGAAAATGTCCAAATTGGGTCCAAAGTGTCAATATTTTGTGTGGCCACCATATTTTCCAGCACTGCCTTAACCCTTTTGGGTATGGAGTTCACCAGAGCATCACAGGTTTCCACTGGAGTCCTCTTCCACTCCTCGATGACATCACGGAGCCATGCGCTCCTCCACCTTCAGTTTGAGGATGCCCCACAGATGCTCAATAGGGTTTAGGTCTGGAGACATGCTTGGCCAGTCCTTTGGGGTCGTTATCATGTTGGAATACTGCCCTTCGGCCCAGTCTCCGAAGAGAGGGGATCATGCTCTGCTTCAGTATGTCACAGTACATGTTGGCATTCATGTTTCCCTCAATGAACTGTAGCTCCCCAGTGCCGGCAGCACTCATACAGCCCCAGACCATGACAATCCCACCACCATGCTTGACTGTAGGCAAGACGCACTTGTCTTTGTACTCCTCACCTGGTTGCCGCCACACACGCTTGACACAATCTGAACCAAATAAGTTTATCTTGGTCTCATCAGACCACAGGACATGGTTCCAGTAATCCATGTCCTTAGTCTGCTTGTCTTCTGCAAACTGTTTGCGGGCTTTCTTGTGCATCATCTTTAGAAGAGGCTTCCTTCTGGGACGACAGCCATGCAGACCAATTGATGCAGTGTGCGGCATATGGTCTGAGCACTGACAGGCTGACCCCCCACCCCTTCAACCTCTGCAGCAATGCTCTTTGGCCGACCATGGCAAGGCCTGTTCTGAGTGGAACCTGTCCTGTTAAACCCCTGTATGGTCTTGGCCACCGTGCTGCAGCTCAGTTTCAAGGTCTTGGCAATCTTCTTATACCCAGAGTGTGTAGTTAAGAGGCGCCTGGAGGGTGGGTACCCAGAGTGTGTAGTTAAGAGGCGCCTGGAGGGTGGGTACCCAGAGTGTGTAGTTAAGAGGCGCCTGGAGGGTGGGTACCCAGAGTGTGTAGTTAAGAGGCGTCTGGAGGGTGGGTACCCAGAGTGTGTAGTTAAGAGGC
>JACXGI010013411.1:0-15319 GCA_016801175.1 Esox masquinongy | reverse complement strand
ACCACCTCCTCAATTATCACTGAGCCCATAAACGCATAGTCACCTGAACACACACACACACACACACACACACACACACACACACACACAGCACAGAGTAGTCAGACACACAGTTGCAGACATTTCACCATTTAGAAATGACTTGTATACAGCATACGTGTCTTGTTACTGATGCTCCTTACGTTGGTCTGTCTTCGCTGTAGCTCCGCTCCACACATCGCTGGAGCAGTAAGGGAGGAAACTAGAGGGAGGGGGAGGAAACCGTAACACACACAGGGGACTCAGTTGGACAGGGGTAGAGTGTGTTTAGTAAAGAGCTGCAGCACACCTTCAGTGAGTTAATCACTGCCAACACACACACAGTACATTAACACACACTCATTAATGTGCACAAACTGAGAGTCGGGGAAAAAGGTGGGAAATTTACAGAACTGGCGAGAGAGAGAGTAGATAAAGTAGATAAAAAAGGAGGATGCTGGGATGAAGAGTCGTAGAAGGAGAGGGTGATGAGAGGTGTTCTTACACCATGTTGGCATTCCACCAATAAGGATTCTCTTCTGGCTGGGGTGACAGAATACCTGTACCTAGAGAGAAGAGAGAGAGAGAAAAGAAAGAAAGAAAGAGTTGGAGCGGAGAGAGAACAGTAAGAGGCAGATCACATAAGCAAAGTAACTTATCTACATCACCTAAACCTCACCTAAACCTTTAGACACACCTACTCATTCAAGGGTATTACTTTAGTTTGACTATTTTCAGCATTGTAGAATAATCGTGACGACATCAAAACAGAGGTCAAGTAACACATCTCAACATCAACTGTTCAGAGCAGACTGCGTGAATCAGGCCTTCACGGTCAAATTTCTGCAAAGAAACCACTACTAGAAGGACACCAACAAGAAGAAAGGGCTTGCTTAATACTGTAAGGTGATGCAGCTCCATCACAGTCCAATGTGTGTTCTTCGGCTCTTGGGTTGTTGGAAATAAATCCAACCTCAGGTATTACGTGTGTGTTCAATGAAAGCTTTGTGGCTAATACAGACGGACCACTGCCCTACCCAAAAGTACACACACACACACACACACACACACACACACACACAATAAATAAACACACAGGGTTCCATGTTGGTTGGATGGTTAGAGAGTGGTAAGGGTGATGGAGGAAAACTAATGACTAATGCAAACCCAGCTAAGAGAAAACACTAATATTTACAGGACCTGAGATCTGTGGCTGCCTGACGAGGACGGGCCAATGAAGACAAGTTTAAACAACAAATGACCATTAACAGCACATCACTACTGAGCAGATACGGTAGCATGAACGCTACATGATAAACTAATGACTAATGCAAACCCAGCTAAGAGAAAACACTAATATTTACAGGACCTGAGATCTGTGGCTGCCTGACGAGGACGGGCCAATGAAGACAAGTTTAAACAACAAATGACTATTAACAGCACATCACTACTGAGCAGATACGGTAGCATGAACGCTACATGATAAACTAATGACTAATGCAAACCCAGCTAAGAGAAAACACTAATATTTACAGGACCTGAGATCTGTGGCTGCCTGACGAGGACGGGCCAATGAAGACAAGTTTAAACAACAAATGACCATTAACAGCACATCACTACTGAGCAGATACGGTAGCATGAACGCTACATGATAAAACTCCCACAATAAACATGCGGTAGCAGAGAGCCTACCTGCTCTGGGCCAGACTGACATTGATCACCCGTAGCAGCGAAAATAAACAGTAATACTAGCTTTAGACAACAATTACAAACATGTTATTACATGTGATAAATGTGATATGACTGACCTGTTCTGGTGAGTGGCCACTTGGTGGAGCTCATAAGTTTCGTCATGGTTTGATACCTGGCGCCACAGGTCTGCTTGTTGAAACAGTACCACCCACCTACAGAACAACAACAATAGACAACAAAATTGACAACATTGACGAAATGCCTTGGACCATCACCCAGTCACCTAGCAACACTACGACACGCGGTGCTTAGCGACCAGCCGAACAATATAAACAAATGCCAAAAACGCCAACATTGTGTTTTAATAGGACACAGTTTTAATGTGTCCTGGCAAGGGGGTTCTGCAGGTGTCCAGAACTCTGTAGGAGGGGCAAAAAAAATCTATAACTGTATTTTCTGAATGGTTTTGAAAAAAAGCTGTCTCAAAAGCCTCCACGGAATCTACGTGAGTTCAATTGGGTTGAGAAATGGCATCTGAGATGACTGTGGTTTGTCTCCCACACAGATTTGCCAACCTGTCCCCCAACCATCACTAACCTTTTAAAGTCACTGAGATCTCCTAGCCATGGTAGCTGAACTGACCCTGAGCATGATGGGATTTCAAATTCATGCCTGTATGAAAGCTGCAAACTGATTTATCCATGTCTTCTACTGATTACGAGAAGAGAGGAAAAACACTCGCTGATCATAATATCCTTCATAATATCTATTGATCAGCTGATTAGACTTTCATCAGATATTTTTTCTAGGTGGAGTTTGCATAACCAAAAGCTGCCGAGGCTTTCGGCTCTCGTTTCGGATCATCGGTGCCAGGAGCACCAGAAACTCAGGCCCAAGTTAACCCGGTCAGGACACCCGTTCAATATCCCGCCCGAATGACGGCACCCTACGCAGGGCAACGTCCCCTACACTGCCCTGGGTCATCGGGATATTTAGGTCAGAGGGAAGGGTGCCCCCTGCAGGCAAACCTGCTTAGCTTCAGAGGCAGCCCGACAGTGGCGTACAGGCTGGTGCTACGATGTTGGTTACCGGAGTTTCCTTTATTGCGGGTGATACCTAAATATTAATCAGGGCAATGGAGGTAGGGTACCTCCCCAACTCACCTTCCAGGAATATCAACCACCTCCTACTGCCTCTTGACTCCTTCATGTAGTATCTAGGGGGCGACACAAAACCATTGAGCATTTTTAAAAGAGTTTCTGTGTGTGTGTGTGTGTGTGTGTGTGTGTGTGTGTCACTTTGCCAAATGGTGAAAATATCTTCCCTTTTTCTCCTTCCAAGTAGGATATGTGCCAGAGACGCATAGTTCAGTGTAAATTGAGGAAACAACCCTATTTAAGTTTATTAGGCTGAAAACAGGCAGTTTGCAGCCACCCAAACTCTTATGTTAAGAAGTAAGCACATTAACACTGATAATCTCTCTTTTTTGTTTTTCTGTCCTCTGTGGGGACCTGAAAACCAGAAATCCATGTTCCCTTAACACTAAACCTAACCTTACACGTAATCCCACCCTAAACTAAACCTAACCCCTAAACATAAAAGTGACCCTAAGTGTAAGACTAACCAGTTGTATGTATTAAACGTTAACTCCGAAGACAGAAATATTATTTTTCTTAGTAGAATCTGGCTAAAAAAAACCTTTGTATTTGTCAGGTTTTACTATTTTTGTGGGATCACAGACACACACACACACACGCACACGCACACGGAGTGATGGTTAGGTATGTGTTCTAGTTCTCTGCAGAACATATGTTCTGTCCTTAAGCCTGTGATCCAAACTTGGAACACTTGGCTCTGGCTAAACTGCTGAAACAATCACACACAGGGAAGCTTTTTACACATCACATTCTATATTTCTATATCTCTCACACACACACACACTAATACATATAAACGTGCATATATTGGGACAGCAAAAACACACTTTTTCAACAAGGGACTGACTTGGATGCCCATATCAAAGGACCCCAGGGTCATTATAAATGGTTGTTGCTAGGCAACGCTGGGTCAAGGCACAGATAGGAACCATTATGGATGAGCAGATTGGTCTAACAGTTACCAGTTACTTTATTTTCTGACACTGTAGAGGCCTAATCACTGGAGAGTTACTTTACTGTCTGACACTGTAGAGGCCTAATCACTGGAGAGTTACTTTACTGTCTGACACTGTAGAGGCCTAATCACTGGAGAGTTACTTTACTGTCTGACACTGTAGAGGCCTAATCACTGGAGAGTTACTTTGCAGTTTGACACTGTAGAGGCCTAATCACTGGAGAGTTACTTTGCAGTTTGACACTGTAGAGGCCTAATCACTGGAGAGTTACTTTGCAGTTTGACACTGTAGAGGCCTAATCACTGGAGTGTTACTTTGCAGTTTGACACTGTAGAGGCCTAATCACTGGAGAGTTACTTTGCAGTTTGACACTGTAGAAGCCTCAGGTTTTGTGTTTGGGTTTTGTGTGTGATGTAGAAAAATACACACCAGCATGCTTTCTGAACATGCAGGTGATGGCGGAAATGTTCACACACGCACCCCTGTCCCTGTGCAGGGTTAATAAATGTTGTTAAGAAATTTTGGGAGGGCAGAGTTCTCTAGATTATCAGGCGGAATGGTCTTAATAGTTTGTGGTTGTGGTTTGTGAATAACAAGGTTAGGAACCGGAATTCGCACTCCTCAATCGTATGGGTTTTACTGACACGTGGCGGTATACGCAAAGCGAGGAGATGCAGACTGATTAGGCGTTTGAGAGGTTTGGTTCAGTTTCGGGCAATTAGGCAATTTGTGATTGCCAACCCTGTTATTTTCTCCTCTCGTAGTCATCCAGCGTGCCTGCATACCTGACACTGGTCTCGCGCATCACACGTGACGTTTTGTTTAAGATACAATTTCCATGAAACAAATATTTCTCAACTTCTTTCCATGAAGCAAATCGGTCCTTGTTCACTTTACTCGAATTAGAATGACTTGAACGGTCATAATTACAGAATTCACGGGTAGCGTATATTCCTCCGTCCCGCTCTACTGATAGAAATTAATTGAGATCCTTTAACGTCTGGGCGTTCATGGGCACCTGTTGAGGCTGGAAGTGGATCAGAGCAATAGCAGGCCTTTGGCTTTGCCTGATGTTTTTCCATCTCACAGCTTCTTTCATCACATTCTCCTGTTAGATTCGCTGCATTCGTTAATGCAGCATTCCCTACTCAATGTCACGTCTCTTAACAAATGGAAGGCAAAAGAGAGATAGACTCAGCCTACAGTCAAGGGGATAACGTACGTTCTCCATCTACTCTGTTCTTTGGTTATTCTTGTGTTTTTCCTGACTTCCCTCCAAACGGCTGTTTTTATGGGTTTGGAGAAGGAAAGCTGATCCTAAAGATCAGTGCCGCAAATAAACGCAACTAAATATACACATTGTTTCCCGGCCGCCCCCTCTACATAAAAGGCATTCTTTTTTACCCGTGGCCTTGCACGCTCTCACTCCACAAAATTCCTTTTGTTCAACGTTCCATTGATGAAAGGCATGCATCTCAGCTCGCGGTCCGCAGTGGTACTCGCTCTCCCTCTCCGCCGCTCGCTCGGTTCTGCTCGCTGCGCGCCCTCCGAATCCGTCCCTTTGATCAATTTCGGTAACATCCGGAGTGACAAGGGCAGGAAAACGTCGAAATAACGCTACAACACTAATCTCCGCGCGCTCGTTTTTGAGGTGATGGATGGAGGCCGCGTGTTTTTTTTCTCAACCATTGAGAAATTGACCGGTGAGTGAAAAGTTTCCAATGGCACGCACAACAGAACAATGTTACATGTATCTGAGTTCCCTTGTGGTATGCTGGAAATGGATGGTTGAGTTAATTTAATTCAGGCCAATTTCAACTTTACAAACGTAAACTAAAAAAAGGGTCACTTACCCAGCTGGGGACCCATCGTTACACGTCACAGATGAATTCTCCAGGAAGTGCAGCCTCATGTCATGGTCAAGCTTCTGCGCAGAGCATGGGTACAGCGACTTGGAGAGGTTTTTAATTTGGCTAATAAAGTTCTCCATGTTATCCTCAACGGCTGTAAAGTCCAACGGAAAGCTCTCACTGGCTCCCGCACCGGTCCCTTCTACTATCCGGTCCCTGTACGGTAATGGTGGGGACTGCATAGCTCTCCGGGGTTGCACGCGGCCGCCCCGTAGCTTCCTTGCCTCCAGTGCGCCAACGTGAAACAAACCCAGCAGTATAGCGGAATGCAGCACCAACAAAGTGCCTATACGTCTCTCAATACTCGCACTCTTCATTTCAAAAACTTCTCACGGAAAAAAAAACGATTACATAAATCTGCGGGGTAGGACTAAAACCCACACAAGATGCGTCAGGTGAGCTAAATGGCTAAACGTTGCAATGGATTAATTGCAAGAAATAAAAAGACAACGGAGAGAACGACTTGGTATAAGTGTCAGGAGAAGAATCATGTGTTAGACTGGTTCGAAAGCTCAGATGCTGGCTATTCCTATTCCATAATGCATTCAGGCTAGGATGCGTAAAACGATCAAATTATGTTTTGTGCGCCATTAGCCTTCATTCCAATCCGTTGCTTTCTACAAATAATGCAATTGATATAACTTAAAACCATCAACATTTAAGTCACTGGTATAATATAAACTAACAAACGTTTAGAAAACAAAAATAAATCTTTTATGAAAAAGTCACTGAAAAGGGCCTGCCAAAATGTCTATTCCTTGAGCGGTCCTAAGGTTTTCCAGCGCTGATATAGGCTAGTTGCTTCTGTGGTTGAAGTTACATTCATACGCTTCTAGGAGGAAGGCACAAGGGGGATTTTATTCAAATCTTCTCCCTTTTCTTTCCCCCAAACCAATCGTTATCGTGGGCTGGCGCTGGGGGGGGGGGGGTGCGCTTCACACGCACGCGCGCGCACGTATTCCCTTTGATCTTTATTATGGCAACATGGCGACAAGTAGTCTGATCTGAAAAACGTAATATGCCTGTAATTAATCTCTGGTAGGTAGCTTAATATTTTTGTTCTGGTTTGCCAATATTTAGTGGATGAGACTATTGGTCTTGACAATTACGTACATATGTTTTTGGAAAATACTTAAATAATAAATAAATGATTTATGGCATAATGGACGCTATTTTCTTCCAATAAAAATGGTCACTGTCACTCATTGCGGTTTTAAACACGGCCGGTCGCTCGTGGGTGACTGGACTGGCGGGTGAAGTTACCACCTTTTACAACTCATTTCCTTATTGCTCGCTTCAGAAACACTTCTTTTGTTTATTCCGAAGACATCCATTTCCCCAGGTTGTGTATTTGATTTCTAACTATTAATCTAAATTATGGTTGTCACACCCAAGATGAAGGTGACAGCCAGCTGCCCGCTTTCCTCTGCGGTTTACACCTTTCTAATGGTCCATACTCTGTTCAGCATTCACTATGATTTAAATGATAATGTCGAAACACTTAACTATTTAAGTCCCCATAGTCCCCCTGGATAGCATTTCAACTGCCATGCATTGTTAAAGAATATAGTCTGCCTTGCAGTGGTACAATCTAGAAAAAAAACTTTAATGCATTTTTCAGCAAAAGGTGGTTAAACGTTAAACAGTCATTTGCTGAAAAAACAAATTTACATCACTGGACCGAGTATATCTCAATACTCTTAATGGACCTTCACCATTATGGAGGCATGCCCCAGATATACCCCAAACCTACATAATCTACACCAGTGGCGTCGTTAGCCCTGGGCGTCCGGGGCTATAGCCCCGGATCTCAAACGGACCAAAAAAATACTAATAAAAAATAGCCCCTGATCTATTCATCTATAATTCCGATCGTGCATTATGACAATGTAGACTTGTAGGCCGCTAGCGTGTACATCGACATTTTCCGCATGTACATTCAAAACCCTGTACTTTCTGGGGGGTGGGCTAAGCCCCGAATGTATTGTGATCCTAGCGACGCCTCAGATCTACACCACCCACCAGTGCGCCCTTTGACCTTGTATCACAGAGAGGGGTTCCGATCCGCCACACTCCACGCGCCCACATCGAGGCACCTGAGCTCCTCCAGTGGAAACAATTGCGCAGTACAACGTGTCAAAACCCAACCCATATACGTCCCCATACACTATTCACAAGACGTCCAAGCTGCCTCAACAACAGAGCGCTAATAGACAGGACAGGAGGTGTGTTTAAGTGTGCGTCAGCTGGACTTGAAAAAGAACAGCGGACGCTGGAAACCACACAAAATATCTAACTTAAAGGTGTTTCAAACTAGCCGCTGCTGGCGAACTCCTTCCCCATGTCCTCCCCCTTCTTTTATGAAAATGCAAAAACAGTATGAATCTGTTTCAGAACCACTGGATTGGCTGTGGGGATCAGGTTTGCGACCCCTTCCTCTGGAAACAGTGGCACGCTGTCAGAATGAAAGAATGCAATTTGAATCCACGTAGCTAATAGCCTGGATGGTGCGGGAACAGTCGACAGTCTCTGGCATGACTTCCAACGAGGTGTGTGTAGGTGAGTGTTTGTGTGTAGAGAGGGGGGGAAAGAATAAAGAACAATGTCTACATAATTGGCAGCGCTGAAGCAGCACTGTTACGCCATTGAAATGTAAAGTGGACTCAATGAGTCGACATGCACATAGTAAACAGCATTAGGCCTCTCGCATCTTGCCATCACAATATCGATCCTGCTGCACGTGGCAACGTCTCATTTCTGGGTCTACCTTTAAATTCCAGTCTTCCAGAGTTTGCGGAAGCTATATGTCTCTCATTCGGAAGTTACATTTAATGTACGCTATATATGTGCGCTATATGGCGCTAGACACTGGCAACGCGGACTGAATCCAACCCGAAAGGTCCTAATAATAAAAAAAAAAGAATACAAAATATTTTTAAATGGGAAATCTGTAGTTCATACAACAACAAAGCGGTCGGTCATCTCGAATTTGGTAAACAGCTGATGGGCGCAGGTGCAGCTGGTGAGAGGAGGACATAATAATGTCTGGAATGTAGTGAACGTAGTGGAACGCATGAAAACCATGCGTGTGATGTGTCCGGCTTCATTCCAGCCATTACTATGTGCCCGTCCTTCCCCATCCAGATGTCACCAGCCTGCAAGGCTGAGGCATGGGGCTGGAAAAAAGATACACTCCAATTCACAGCCCCAGGCAAGGCTATACATCCAACTGATCATGAGATAAAGGTTTGGGCTCTTTATATACAATTGAAACGATGAAACAAATGTTTAGCAATTTGGAAGCCGTGTTATGCACAGAAGCATTTCATAAAAAGTATAAAACATGCTCAACTTACCACTTCTTTGTATGTGCATTAACAAAATGGATCGGGTGTTGAATCCCTGTGTGTGGAAGGACAAGCAAAGATAGGACAGCACTCCAGCAACAAACTCATTTACTTGTGTTTTTACTGCCAAACAAACGCTTTGGGGAGAACCCCTCCTACAATGTGCATTCAAGACAATGGAAGAGCAGCAGGCCACTCACATACACGCTTCTCCAGCAGAGAGAGCTGAGGGGGAAATATGAAACACCACAAATACCAAAATTACAGAGAATATGCCATGGGTTCGGGGAAAATATTCAGACCCCTTGACCTCCTCCCAGTGACCAGTCGCTGAGAAGCATCCCCATAGCATGATGCTGCCACCATGCCTCGCCATAGGGACGGTATTAGCCAAGTGATGAGTACCTTGTTTTCACCAGACGTAACGCCTGGCATTCAGGCCTAATAGGTCAATTCTGGTCTCAACAGACCGGAGAATATTTTTCGTCAGGCGTCATATACAGGGAATGGACAAAATAATTCAAACAACACAGGGAAAAGGACTCTTACTTTGAAGTAACCAAAGTACAATCACAAAAGCAGCCACATTAGGTTGATTGCTAATTTGCAGTGCATGTGTATCAGCTACGTGTCTGAAAATTTGCACTTTGATATTTGAGTTTCCAGAGCAACACAAGGCAACTCACAGAGTTCCAAAGAGGCCAAACAGTTGAAGCTGATGAAGCTCAAAGCAAGTCGAGGCTGACCGACAGAAATGGACACTTAACAGGATAGTTGCTCAATGCCCAGAAGCACAGCCTCGAAAATTATCACAGAATTGAATCAGCACCTCTTTGACCCGGTCAAGAAAAACTGTACGTGCCAAGCTTCACAAAGCTGGAATTTATGGCAGGGTTGCCATTCGGAAACCGCATGTGTCCAAGGCCATTGCACGAAGACACATAACTTTGTGTGAGGGGAATAAAACCTGAACAATGGGAAGAAGTAATATGGTCTGATGAGTCGTGTTTCACCCTGATGTACAGGTTGAACCCATAGACCAAAGCACAGAGGGAGCAACTGAGGCTGAGTAGATGTATACATATTTTTTATTCCCCAAATCCCAGGCAAATCAAATGCTGACATTATTTGGCTCTTTAAAACGTGTGTGTGCTTATAAAGGTGGGCATGGCTTGTGAAATGGCCACTGAGTTTTAATCCGGGCATTGAGTCAAGGGAGGTAAAGAACACACTCAACCACTTATATATTGGCAATGGCAATATGTTCTATTCGTTTATTAATTTGTTCCATGTTTTTCAATTGATGTAAAACTCTTTTAACTGAGCTCTGAATTCACAATGGTTTTGAGTACATCACTCTGAGCCAGGGATTACATGTTAAGGGTCAAAGTGGGGGGTGTCTCTTCAGTATGTCCCTGTTGATCATCCATAGTTTTCCAATTCTCCAACCACAGTCTTCATTTCTTACCTGGAGAGACGGGAAAAACACGCAAAAACATCAGATGAATAAAACTTTGACAGACCAAATAAATCAGTTTTCAGCAACGTAACTGATGTTCACTTTGACTGGGGAACTGAATAAAGAATCCAACAGAAAAAACTGCTGTAACAAGCTATAAAGAACCTCTTAAGAAGCTGGCAAAGATTTGTCTCGGAACCTGGAATTCTCTTCATATTGAAATAAACCAGAGTCACTGTTATTCTGGCACAGACCCACATCAGACAGTTGACTTGACATCGTGTTGCGCCGACTAAATATACCACCATCTGTGAGAACGGATGTAGTACCAGGGTGGTCCATTCCTGTTCTAGAGGTGTTCTTTTTCTATAGTACCTGGAGATAGTTAACTCTCCTCCTCCAATAATGTTCTTTGTGTATAGTACCTGGTCATGAAACAGTTAATGCAGCAATTATTAAATCACACCTGACTGGTTTCCTCCCTTGGCTTCTGAATACACATCTGCACATTTTTTAAAATCATTTCCAATAAGCACAGGCTACTATGATTGAGACGAACAGACCCTCTCTCTCTGTGTGTGCGTGTGTCTAGGTTTATTTCAAGATGGTGATGAATTTGAATAATAAAATGACTGACAGATTTCCAGATCTGGATGGTCTGAAAAAATGTGGACTGAACTGGGATAGAAAAAAACACATCAGGATTACATTATTATTATTATTTTCTGTCAAAGAGACAGACAGACAGACAGAAAGAGAGGAAAGTAGAGAGACACACAGAGCCAAGAAATGACAGAAAAAAATACTTTTCTTCTCTTTGAAAGTGAGTGCAGAAGGATGCCCGCATCAGCTTGCATGCAAACAGAAACAACAGACATTGAACAAAAACCTCCTCCAACCTCACACAAACTGAAACACAACAGACATTGAACAAAAACCTCCTCCACCCTCACACAAACTGAAACACAACAGACATTGAACAAAAACCTCCATCCTCTCATAAACTGAAACACAACAGCACTAAAATCCACCACAACAATAAGAACAGAGGAGCCCGAACCCCTGGAGACACAGGCGGACCTACCGTGTCACAGGCGGACCTGCCGTGTCACAGATGACACCATCCGACAGCAACGTTGTGCCTGTGTTTATGTTTTACTAGAACACTAAAACCAGGACAATAATGCCAAGTATGGACATTTGACCGATCCTCACTCTAACAAGAATTGCCTTCGGCCTTCTGGGTTAAGTTAAGGGTTAAAATTACCTTTACAATTTGGCTTTAAGGGTTAGGTTTAGGAGTTAGGTTAAGCGTAAAGGTTATGTTGTTGAGGTTAGGCTCAGGTTGAGGTTAGGTTAAGGGAAGGGTTAGGTCCTCACCTTGATAGTAAAACCTGTGTGTGTGTGTGTGTGCATGCGTGCGTGCGTGCCAGTTTCTCCCAGAACGGCGTCGTTATCTTTTGACTCGCCCAATGTTTTCTTCCAACACTTCCTGTTGACTGCGTATTAGAAGGGGCTCAGGTTACAGGACACGTGTGTGGTCGAGTAAAGAAGGAATGTGGCGAAACCTGCCATCCATTAACAGTTAAAAACAGCCTGGCTGGGGAAGCTGTCTTGCCCCCCCCCCCCCCCCAAACTAAGGGACTGGACGACCGATGAGAGGGGACACGACCAGCTGGAGCCAGTCTTCTCCAGTCATATTAACTGAATTATTAGAACTGTTTCCTAATCAGTGGACACAGGGCACTCGACTAATCACGTTCAGGTTGTCACACAGCGTCACCCGGTTGCTGAGCCAACGTGACCCCTAACGCACCGCTCAACTCATTCCAACGTGACCCCCAACGCACCGCTCAACTCACTCCAACGTGACCCACTAACGCACCGCTCAACTCATTCCAACGTGACCCCTAATGCACCGCTCAACTCATTCCAACGTGACCCCCAACGCACCGCTCAACTCATTCCAACGTGACCCCTAACGCACCGCTCAACTCACTCCAACGTGACCCCTAACGCACCGCTCAACTCACTCCAACGTGACCCCTAACGCACCGCTCAACTCACTCCAACGTGAGTGTGAAAGGTGATGGTGTGTCAGCTCCCATGCCCATTTCCAAGAACTTTACACCACGATTAGCTACGCCATGACTTTCAGATTTCATAGACGGACCACATAGAAGTTAAATCATGAAACAATGTTTTACTGACAGACAACAAGCTTTTCCCCAAATGTAATTATTTGTGTTTCTCCGGGTGGATTTCCGCTTTAAGCGCAAGGTCGCGTCTAAGTCTCCAGAAATTTTAAAGCTCACTTTTCAAAGCTCATGAAAGAAATCAACGGACGACATGACCTTGGCATCCTCAATGGTAGACACAAGACTGTTGAAGTATACCTGGTAGTTTAAGCCACTTGGGGACTTTGCCAGGGTCTGTCCTGATGGGTTTGGGGGCCTGGCCTTGTGTGGTAGACTCTTCATCATTCTCTTCACCTCCCCTAGGGCTTTCTGAGGGGTCTGGGAGGGTCTCCTCTGTTACCATCGACGAGGAAGAGGGGGGAGAAGATCTGGGCATGCAGCTGATTGGGGTGGGGGGGGGGGTATTGGGGTGGAGAACAGTGGAAGAGAGCATTTAGTCCACACTGGATGGTCATGTGTTTATTATGATCAAAGTAAACAGATAATCAAACGTGTTTGTCCAGCCAGTCCCAATAGTAACGTCTTCGGTAGTAACGTCCACATTGGGGTCAGGACCTTTTAAAATCTCTGACGTCACTGCCCCTGACACACGAGAGCCCCCATCCCCAGGAAGACAAACATTTTCTTCTACCTCACATCTTAAAAATCACCCAGTTCATCTGCTGAACATCTACTGAACATTGTCAATGAGTTACGACCTAGGTCCAGATCCATGTTGGTTGTTGTTGTTGAGAACCATGTTGGTTGCTGTTGTTGTTAAACGTCAATAGTAGACCTACCCTGCAATGACCTCGTCGGCTTCTAGGGCAGAGACACTGGAGCCCAAGAGGTCTTTCCGTAGGTAACACTCTGTGAGGACAACACGGCATCATCATCATCGTCGTCGTCGTCGTCATCATCATCCTCCGACATGACTTGTTCAAAATCAAACAAAGGTCCAAGTTACAAACCTGTCTTCACGTCCGAACCAAAGTACACGAGAGCAGCAGGGAACAAGTTGGCCTGGAAGGGGAGAGAGAGACGATTTAGATCGACCAATCCCGTAGCCCTAAAAAAAAACCAAACAACATGTGCAACCACAAGGCGCTGGTGCACAAGCTCAGTTTGAAGTGAACCACAAAATGACAGTTCACCGAGCGGTTGGGAAAACACTTTCACACCGCAGGAGCAGAAAGATCCAAGCCCTCAGTCCTAGCACCTCTCCGTCAACAGTTCTGACGGCTTAATGGCTCTGCTGGTTCTAATTGTTGCGCGGTAGACGGCTGTGATGACACGGCACAAACCAATCTGTGGTGAAAACCCAGATGGGCACAGTGTGTTGTTGGGTAAAGTTGTTATGAACAGCACAGACACATTTGTTTTTCTATCCTTGTCGGGGCGCGCCTGGGATCTAACCCAGAGATGTATATTCCCCATTCCCTAGCCCTAAACATAACCTGTAATATCTAAGCCTAAAAGTAAGCCCAATTCTAACACCATGCATAATTGTCTTTCCCAAATCCTAACCAGTATGCTGGTAATCTAGTGGGGACCTGTTTTCTAGGTTTTACTATATTTAAGGGGACATCAGGTCTCCGCATGTACAGGTTGACCTGGATTACGCACGCACACGCGCACACACGCGCACACACGCGCACACACGCGCACACACGCGCACACACGCGCACACACGCGCACACACGCACACACACGCACACACACACACACACACACACCCCAATCCTCCCGTTCCCCTGTCCCCCTTCTCATCTCCCCCCTCTCTCTGGTTACCCCCATCCCCCCCGGTTTCTATAATAGGCAAAGCGGCTAATTGCTATTATTAGAGGTTCTTTCAACAGGAACCAATGTGTTTCAACGGGGAAACAAACATTCCATGCCCCTCTCCCCTCCCTCCCTCCCTCCCTCCCTCCCCCCTTCTTATCCCTCTCTACCCATCTCCCCTACCCTCTCCCTCCCTGAATTGTTTTTAATTCAAAAAGAGCTTAATTGGCAAGTATGCATGGTTGTTGATTCAGCGAAAGCAAAATGTAGGTACAAGAAGTATTGAATTAATGTCCGAACAAGATTAATGACACAGCAAAAGAACAAAACAACAAGTTACAGCTACACAACTAACAAAACTCTACGCGTCTCTCTAAAACAAGCTACCTTGAGTACGTCCCAGTGGGCAGAGAGGGGAGCAGGACTGGTCTGTGTGTGTGTGTGTGTGTGTGTGTGTGTGTGTGTGTTTCTGGTGGCACCACTTGGCTGATCAGTTCCCAGTGGTATTGAGAGAGGGGTGAGAGTGTGGGGTGAAGGGGTGAGAGAGGGTGTGAGAGTGTGGGGTGAAGGGGTGAGAGGGTGAGAGGGCCAGAAGGGTGAATGGGGAGGCCTGGTATCAAAGAGTTGTTGCGATGGGAAACATTCCTTCTGTGACACATGACACAAAATGATTAAAGATTCTGTGTGTTTAACGCTTTTAAGTCCCTAATGGAGAAAGACAGAGAGAGAAAGAGACAGTGTTAAACAATGTAAAATGGCTCTGATTTAGTCTCCCCCTCTCCCTCCCCCTCCCCCTCCCCCTCCCCCTACCCCTCACACAC